>PVKS010007512.1:0-72640 GCA_004027875.1 Aplodontia rufa | reverse complement strand
TAAATTCATGTGCTAATTGGACAGGTTCATTTAAGAGAATCAACTTTATTTTTTCATCTGGCCTTTATTTCTTGGACACTTCTGTATGTGGTACTGGGTTTTAAACCCCAGTCCTCGTGCATGCCAGGCAAGCACTCCAATGGCTAAGCCACCACTCCAGCCCCCACATGCTGAATTTTTAACACACCAAGGACCCCACTTGTCTTGAATTGAGGTCTGCCTCTCTGGGAACTCCTGCAGTGACAATCTGATAGCAGAGCTCCTTGTGGGAATCCTGTGTGTGAACCACAATCCTACCTCGTGCTACAACCCCCAAACAGCCCTATTTTCTTTTTTTTTTTTTTTTTTTTTCAGGGCTGAGGACCGAACTCAGGGCCTTGCCCTTGCCAGGCAAGCGCTCTGCCACTCAGCTAAATCTCCAACTCACAGCCCTATTTTTAAAAGAAAGTCACCTGCCCATCTAGAAGTAGCAGGAAACCATGACTGGAGCCTCTGGGGAGACTGGCTGCAGGGACTGTTTTCTCCCAGCCTCCAGGGCACGCTGTTGTTCCACTTGCCCTGCCCTTCCATTCACTTTGTTGGCCATGCCTGCTCTAAGCCCTGCGACAGCTCCCTCGCCCAGCCTGTGAGGTTCCCCCACCACCTTCCTGGGGGTTGTGGTCCTTTTTTCTTTTTTTTTTTTTCCTCCAGGGCTGAGGACGGAACTGGAACTCCACTCCGGGCCTTGTGCATGCTAGGCAAGGGCTCTGCCACTAAGCTAAATCCCCAACCCCTGTGGTCCTCATTCTTATTCCACACCCACCTCCCTTATAAAGCTTTGGAGATTTGCTAGAGATCACCACTTCCAGGAAGCACCCTCCGCCCCCAGCCTCCCCCCTCCACTGTGCAGGGCAAAGGGGGCACCATCCCTCCTTGTTGCAAATCCCTGGCCACTGCCCCTTAGGGGAAGATCTCTTTATTGTAGTGCTGTGGATGGAACCCAGGGCCTGCCATCTGCAAGCCCCCCTCCCCACTCCTTTTCTGATACCAGAGATTGAATCCAGAGATGTTCTCCCGCTGAGCCACATCCCCCAGCCCTTTTTTATTTATAACAGGGACTTGCTAAACTGCTGAGGCTGGTCTCAAACTTGTGATCCTCCTGCTTCAACCTCCCGAGTAGCTGGGATCACATGGCAGCGGGGAAGCAGGGCTGCAGTCAGCTCCAAGTCACATTTGAGCCCCAGGCCAAAGATGAAGAGTATGAGGGACCTTTCAGTGTCCTCTGGCTCCCATGGGTTTTTATGCCCAAGAGCCCTGCCCAGTAGGTCCCAGCCTTCTGGCTCATAATGACCATCAGGTGCCCAGCAGGTAAATGCTCTGGGGGAGCTGACCTTTACCCACTATGGTTAAAATCTTGGAATGCTGACTTGGCTCTGGCAAGTGGACACCCTGAACATTCAACATGCACAATGGTGATCGCCCAAGGCCAGGCAGGAAGCAGAGAGCACTCCAGGGACCCAATCATTCCTGGCCTTCGGGCATCTAACGTCTAGACACAGCTTTTTTTTGCCTACCACCCTCAGTAAAGTAGGCCAAGAACCCTCCTTTCCTCCATGTCCTCACTCCTAAAATGTAGTCTATGGTCCAGAACGAATCTTCTCTAGTAGTCAAGGCAACTGGGTCTACTCTGCTCTCATCCCCAGAAACTTCCATCTTGGCCTCGGTGGAGTGAAATCATACAACCGCCCCTGGAGAAGGGAACCCTGCCCCCCCAGCCCAGGAAGATCACCAGGCAGCCTGGTTGTTTAGACAGGAAGTCACACGCTTGAGTGACAGTCCTGCCTGGTGAATTGTTGCTGTTTGATGTCCGCCATCACCAATCCTGATGCCCTGTCTGTAGCCACTGAACCATACTCAGAGCTGGCTTTGTTTTATTAAGCAGAAATGGGATGGGACTCAGTGTGGCACCTCCTGGCAAGAACCAGGGCAACAGCCACCAGGGTCAAGACCACCGCCGCAGCCAGGCTGAGGCCCAGTGTCATGGAGGTGTGAGCAGGTGAGCTCCAGCCCTGTGTACCATGGTCATCATCCTTTCCCAGGAAGATCAGGGGCCCCACGGTGACGTCTGCTTCTTCTGTCACTGTGAAAGGAAGGAGACCTGAAGGTCACTTTTGTCCCTAACCATGAATCAGGTTGTGCGTTTTTCTTCCTCTAAGCTGAGCTACACTTGGTCCTAACAGCTGTGTCCCATTACATCAAGAGACACCCAGGAGAACAGCAGAGCTGCCCCATCTGCCACTGGAAGGGGCTCAGTACTTTTTAACCTTCTGTGCAAGTCCTGGAGCCACATCCCCTGAACAGCCTTAATGGGGGACTAGGAAGAATATCACCCCAAAGTGATAGATGGCCTAGAATATGACTAAGAAAAATCTAGTGACTCGCCAGTGACATACCGTGCCTGCGGTTTCGTGAAGCTGACTTGGGCCACTGGCTCATGACAGGAGCCAGCCTGGAATAGCCTGGCATGCCACAGTCTCCCTTGTTACAACATTCGCAGATGTCCTCTGTGCCTTCTACGGGCCACCAGCTGAGAAGGAAGATGAGATTAGAGTTTCATTGCTGAACAAAGCTTTGTTGATTGTGTACTGGGGGAGGGGAACGGACTTGAGGGGTCTCTGGTTAGGTCCCCCAGGGATGGGCAATCTAGCCTCCTTACCTGTTGGAGGACTTGTTGAAGGAACAGGCTTTGTTGAGTTGGTCTGGGGCTTGGTTAAGGGGAGTGACCTTCAGATGACAGGTGATATATATCTGAAAGAAAAGCTGTATTAGTGACTTGGAAATGCCAGTTCTCGTAACCCTTAGCCCTTCGCAGTGTGTTTGTGTGGGGGGGAGATAAGCTTCCATCCTTCAGCTGCACCCCAAAAACAATTGAAGTTGCAAACCTGATTCTAGGCTGGAACTCATTTCCATGAGTCGCCCCCAAAATATTTCCAATCACTTGGCAGGCTGACTTCATGAGCTCAGCTATGAGTCTGGGAATCCAGCATTGCTGAAGCACCCCCAGCCCCAGGTGACCAAGGTGGGTGGTGGACACCTTTCTAGCAAGCAGCTTAGCCCAGTTCCAAGACTGCCACCTGCCACTTGACTGGCTGACAAACTCAGGAATGTGGTCACTTCCATGGTTTTCAGCCAAGGAAACTCATTTGTGACCTGAGGTCCTTGGGCAGTGGTCTCTTGGACTAATTGTTCTAGAGTTTGCAATCAGACAAAAGTCAGTTTTCCAGCTATTTTCTTGGGGAAGTTTCCCCGAGTTTCTTCTTCCTTGGCCATATGCCTCCCCCGCACCCCTCCTTGGGCAGCACTGAGGATTGAACCCAGGGACTCTCATGCCAGGCAAGCATTCTACCACTGAGCTACATCCCTATCGCACGTGTATCCATCTGTCCTGTTAATCTCCTAAACCATCTAGGGTGTTATAAGGCCAGGCCAGGGTCCTGCCTAGTCCTGGGCTAGCCCCAGCTTCCAACACCAGCCACTTAATCCCTCCTCTAGTGAAATGAGCTCCTTCTGGGAGCTAGATCCAGCAAGCCTTAGAGTCTAGCACCTGGGCTGGGGACTTTGTTGTCTGATCAGCCTATGGCCTCAGGCATGGAAGCGCTTTGCTACTGAGCTAGGCCCCCATCCTGGTAGGGGGGTATTCTGACCTGGCCAAGGTTCAATTCAGCCCTGGTCCATTCCAGGTTAGGGTTCCCCTACATACTCTAGGTGTGGCTTAGATACCTCTGATCCATTCTGGAATGAGTAGATTCTGCCACCTTCTGGCTTTATAAGGAGATTCTGCCACCTTCTAGCCAAAGCCTCCTTCAGAGCTTCAATCCTTGGCCACCACCTAGTGGTCAAATGCACCTCCATGGAAACCATCTCAAACTTGAAGCATTGTAAGGTCAGGCCTTTTCAGGGGCCAGGAAGTACTTCTGACTACCTGTCTATCATTTGTCCCACAAGACAAAAGCTTCCGAGTCCTTTAGAGTCCCTACTCCAGGAAGGACACCTGATTTTGTCCTTAGCTTAAGGACATGTTAAGGCGAAGGTAGAGCCTAAGAGCCCCAGGTGGTTTCCCCTATAGCTCTTTTGAGACAGGATTTTGCTGAATTACTAAATCTCAAACTTGTGATCCTCCTGCCTCAGCATCCCTAGCAGCTGGGATTATAGTTGTGCACCACTGTGCCCAGCCCCTAATAGCTCTTCAAGTTGTTCCTTCTCCCTTATGCCATGGGCCACTGTCTGCCAAGACATCCCTTCAGGGGGCTGGAACACCTCGGTGGCTCAGCAGTTACAGCACTTGCTTGGCATGAGCTAGGACCAGAGTTCAAACCCCAGCGCTCACGTATAGAATGAAGTGTTGGAGCAACGAAAGCTACATGAAAAACTAAATAAAATTGATTCACACTGTCCTCTTTTTAAAAAGACATCCCTTCAACCTTTGAGAAGCCTTGGGCTCCTCTGTGGATTCACATCCTCTAATTTTTTGGCACTGGGGATTGAACCCAGGGGCGCTTAACCACTGAGTCACATCTGCAGCCCTTTTTGAGCCAGGGCCTAGCTAAGTCACTCAGGGTTGAGGTTGCTGAGGTTGGCCTTGAACTTGCAATCTTCAAGTCGTTGGGATTACAGGTATGTACTACTGCATCTGGTGCATTTGATGTATTTCTAAGTAAAATAAGACTGGTAGGTAATATAGTAAGATGCTAATGGTAGAACTGAGGTAGACTGTTGTAAAACTCAACTTTCTATGTTCGAATACTTATATAGAAGGAGGGAAAGGACACCCAACCTGGTTGAATGAAAATGTGGGATTATAAATTTTTAGCTGGGGATTGAACCCAGGGCCTTGCACGTGTTCACAACCTGCTTTCCCACTTAGCTACATCCCCCCTAGCCCAAGCAGCAGTATTTTTGACTTCTCCAGGTGATCAGTAGAGAAAAACATTAAAGCCCCCTACTTTGGGCTGGGAATGCAGCATCGGGGTGGAGTACCGATCTCATATAGGAAGGTCCTGGGTGCAATCCCCTTTACCTTTGATCACTTCCTCCTGACCAGCTATTCCAAGCTTCCCATCCCCCATCCCCATAGCCAGGAACTGGTTTAAAAGCAACTGGTTTTTCCTTGTAGGAGCCCACGGTATTTTGTAGCCTTACCTGCGTTTCCCACACCATCCTCCTTGTCTTAGCCATAGGAGCAGGCCTCTTCTCCCCTGCCTTTCCTCCCCCCTTAGTCTCCATTTAGCCTCACCAGCTTGGTAGTAGGCAAGGTGTAGTCCCTGGACTGTCAGGGTCAAGATCACCCTGCAAATTTGCTTGGAATGCAAATTCTAAGCTCCAGGCTCCATTCATGAAATCAACCCCTAAGGTTTGAAAAACCCTCCAGGTGATACTGCCTTCACTTACTGGTCTAGGACCTGATCAAGTTCAAGTGGCTACCCTGCCTAGAAGTTCATATCTTTCTTTGCTGCTGGAGGAAGCTTCTGGTAAGACCAACACCTTCACTCAACTGATTATCCTCTGTGTTCCCATCCTATAGCCTGGTCAGCAGGTCCAGTAGTTATTGGTCTTATTTGGGCTGTCATTTAGATCACCTGGGTCCCTATTTCAATTTCTTTCATTTCTAGGATCCTCGATTCTCCCCATCCTGCGTGGATTTTCTACCTACATATGGATTTGCATTGCTCAAACTAAGTAGATGACGCTGAGGACTTTAGCAAGGTCAAGTTGAGGAGTTACTGGCACAGAGTCATTTGCTTAAGGGGAGTCTAGTGAGTGTTGAGATTAAGCATGACCCAGAGTTCGATCTTAGCCTTAAGCAATTTTAAAAAGCTATTACCGTATTTCTGGAGTCCTTAACAAAGTTGAACACAGCCACTGTGAAGTCGAGAACATCTGACCTGGTCCTGGGAGCTTGGAAAGCTGAAGAGCCGTCTGAGAGACCGTCCACGAGGCAACTTGGAAGAGAATGATGGAAGGCCGTTAAAGGCTGGGGAAGGTGGCTACTGGGTCATCTTGTGATGAAGACTCCCTGGAAAGGCAGCCTAGACCTCACCCGTGGAAGTCCACGATGGTGTGACGAGGGGAGGCGTTCTGGTCAGGCGTTGGTGTGGCCACACAGTGGTCCACAAAGAGTTGCAGTGGTGGGTGGCTGCCGGTGCTGACCTCTGCCCTCAGATAGGCTGTGTCTCCCAGGTAGAAGGTGGGCAACAACTTCACAGCATTCCAGTTCTCTGGAGGACACAGCCAGGGGCTAGAGACTGCCCAGAGCTTCCCACCCAGCTCCCTTACCCCCTGACCCCTGACTTACTCTCCATCAGGCTCAGAGAGAAAATCAGTTTCTCCTCCGAGGACATCGTGGTACTGAAGGGTATCCAGGTGGGCAATATGGCCTGGCTGCTCACGTTGCCCTGCCTGGGAGAAGAATCTCAGCTGCCCCCACCCATGCTAGGGCACCCTGCCTTCCAACCCACAGCGGTGGGGACAGCCAGTCTCTCCACTGAAAGTCCACACTGGTGGCCCATGCAGGCAGCTAGACCTGGGTACGCAAAGCCTGAGCCTGTCTCCAAACCCTGCTGAATGTCTGCACCTAAGAGACACTAAGGCCTGTGCACTCTGAGCCCTACATGGGACACAGCCTTGTCCGGATGGGCCTGGTCACCCTCACCTGCCACTTCGGTGCCCACATTCACAGGCACATGCTTTGTGTTCAGGGCTGGAGGGCAACAGGGAGAGAGTGAGTTGCAGGTCCAGGTTCAAGTACAAAACCTACCACGGTAGCATCCCTGTACCCACCTCCTGCCGCTGAAGATCAAATCCAGGGGCACTTAACCCCTGAGCTGCATCCCCAGCTCTATTGAGTCAGTCCAAGTTGCTGAGGCTTGCTTTGAACTTGCAATCCTCCTGCCTCAGCCTCCTGAGCTGCTGGGATTACAGGCCTGCACCACCTCGCCCTCTTCTCAAAGATAGGCCCTCCTCAAAGTAGGAAACTAAGTTGGCATGGTACCCTAAGGACTGGGCAGCTCCGCAGCCTCCACTAAGAGGCAGTCGTGCCTCCGATGTGTGACCCCCAACTCCCACCCAGGCCAAGAGCAGGAACCACGGCTGCAGACGCTTCTCACAGCCGCTGGGCACCTGCTGCCAACAAATCAAGTCACTTGTCTGCAACCCACAGCCACATCCAGCCCAGGGACCTAGCCCATGCCACACTGACCTGGGGTAGCGGCACTCGATGGGAACCTCCACGCGGTTTGTTCTCACAATGGACAGGTTTCCCACAGGGCGGGGGTCGTGGAGCAGGAAGGTGCTGTACACCAGGGCCTCATCTGTCACCTGATGACAAGGTGAGGCGTTAGCCCCACCAGCATGCTGAAGCCCAGGTGAGGGTGGCTCACTGAGGGTGGCAGGACACAGCTCTGCCCCAAGTCTGCCTGGTGACCCAGCAAGGAGGGCTGGGCAGGTGCTGTGTTGGCACCTCATCGCCTGACAACATTGCAGGTGTCCGATGGGCTGCGGTGGGCAGACAGGAAGCAGTGGCCAGCAACATCAGGATATACCCTCCTCCCTGCGCTCAGTACGTACACTCTTGCAGTTCTGGGATTGAACCCAGAGACCTACCACTGAGCTATGTCCCCCAGCCCTTTTTGACGGTCTCACTAAGCTAGGCCTAGGCTGGCTTTGAACTTCTGATCATCCTTCCTCAGCCTCCCACATTGCTGGGATACAGCCGCGCCCCACAGCACCTGGCCACATGCAGTTTCTTATAGGAAGTGGGGGGCAGGCAAGAAAGACCCTGGGGCAGCCAGCAGGTGCCAGGTGCTTTGAATTTCCTGCACGGTTAACCTTCACATTTGTCACTTTACCTGGGGTGCACTTCACAGTAGTGGAGGTAGATGCAGTAGTCTCCTGAGGTGGGAGAAGAAGCTGGCCCTGATGTGGGGGACATGGAGGGAGAACAGGCCCTCCAACGGGCCACAGGAACTAGGTCCAGGGGGATCGGGTCTAGCTGGGGAGCCGCGGGTCCTGCATTGCTGAAAGGCACCCTGTAGTCCCAGCGTCCACTTCCCCACTGTCTTGCGGGAAGGTCCAGCCCCAGCCTGGTTACCCTGCCTCTCATGTTAAGCCTCTCCCGCTTAGACCTGCCCCCAGGCACCCAGTGAAGCCTGTGGAGTCTTCGGCACAAAGGTAAATTATCAGGATGCCCCGTCCCATAGCACTCTTCATTCAAAGCTTCAAGCTATTAAACAGGAGGCAGGCCAAAATTCTGGGGTTTATTTTTGATACCAGGGATTGAACCCAAAGGTGCTTAACCACCAAGCTACATCCCCAGTCCTTTTTGTCTTTTATTTTGCGACAGGCGTTTGCCAAGTTGCTTAGTACCCAAGTTGCTGAGGCTGGTCTTGAACTTTCGATCCTCTTGCTTGAGCCTCCTGGATTGGTGGGATTCCAGGCATGCACCACCGTGCCCTGCTACTTCCAGGCTTTCTGAAGTGTCAAAGCCCATCTCTTCCAAGGATGTTTTTAATGCTCTTAGCAAGTGCCTGGACCCCCAGAGGGACATCCTCTCCTTCCCTGTTTCTACGTTGAGCCTGCATTCCCTTCATGGGTGAGATGGGGTGCTTGGTCTGGTTCGAAGGGCACTTCCACCATGCACCACCCTTACCTCCCCAGGGCTCCCCACTGCCCCACATGCTCAATGCCCAGGCTTGGGGCTCACTCAGTTGCTTCACCTCCCCATCTGCAAGGCAGGAGTCACTCCACGACCCTGCAGCCAAGCTCACCACCACCCCGTCCCCCACCAAAGCCAGGGGCCAGCCTCACCTGCACACTGTTGCCACACTCGTGCAGCCCAGCCTCAAACCTGACCACATCATCTGTGCCCCTGGAGAACAGGGGCACACAGCCCTCGGGGCCCAGCGTGAGGTCGGCAGGTTGGATCAGCTTCCCAGTGCCAAAAAGGTCTCTGCTGACGGTGACCACCAGCTGCGCTTCCAGACACTCCACCTCCACCGGGGAGGCAGGCAGCATGGGAAGGTCGGTCCCATTCTGCAGGAGCCAGAGAGATTGCGAGGAGCATAGCTCTGTACTGGCCCAGAGCAGAAAGCAGAGGAAGAGCTCACGGCCCGGCCCCATGGCTGCACTGACCCCTCCTGCAGAGTAGTGGGCGATGGCCACCACCCAGCCATCTTATACCCCTGGATGACGCTCTTCCACCTGGGCTCCATCTGCCTCCCTTCCCCCGCCAGCTAGGCCCTTGCAGCTATGTAAAATGATCCCCAGGGCAGCAGATCAGCAACAGCTGGGAGCTTGTTAGACATGAGGGCCCTCAGCCCTCACCTAGATGGTTACTCAAAGCTGGTTTGTAGCTTGAGCCCCCAAGTGATTCGTATTTACGTTAAAACATTCACTGGCAGCCCCAATTTCTCACCCTTTCTCTGCTCCCACCCCACGAATCTGCATCTTTGCTTTTCCTGCTCTTAGACAGGAGCTGAGCTGAGAGCTGTCACCGGTCCCTGGGAGACAGGAGCAATGCCTGGGTTGAAGGGAGAGGGGACTGGACCAGAGATCTAGCACATGGCAAATGGGAGAGAACACGGAAGAGGCAGCAATTAGGGGACTAGAGGATTCAGGCGGGGCTGGAGCAATAGAAGCTCAGCAATAGAAGCGATTACCTGACCTGTGCGAGGACCCAGGTTCAAACCCCAAACCCCAGCACCACATATACAAGTATGTGTTGGAAAAGTGAAAACCAGATGAAGAAATAAATAAAATTAATTCTCTCAAAAAATCAATGCTTTTTATTTAAAAAAAGAAAAAAAAGAAGTCAGGTGAGACTCCATCTAACATTACAGGACCAACTGAGCAAGATGTCCCTGCAGATCAAGTTCCTCAATTGTTACCAACTCCTGAGAGTCAAATTCAAATTAAATTTATTTTTCAGTATGAGGGATTGATCCCATGGGTGCCTAACTATGGAGCCACACATCCTCAGCCCCTTTTATTTTTTTTAATTTTGAGACAGGGTCCAAGTTGCATAGGGCCTTGCTAAATTGCGGAGGTTAACCTCAAACTTGCAGTCCCCCTGCCTCAGCCTCTCCACTCACTAGGATCACAGGTGTGTGTCACCGTGTGCAGTTGACATTTTGACTTTTGATTTTATTTTTTATTTTTTTAATTTTTGTGCTGCTAGGGATCAAACCCAAGGCCTTGTCCTGGCTTTTGGTATGTCTTAGTAGAAATTTCCAGGGGCAAATTCTTCAACTGAAAACATCTGAGAGACAACTCATTCAACTGATCCATTTTATGGGTGGTAGGAGGGGAGGGCCTCTTAGGCAGAGGTAGCTGGGTGAGTTGGGGTGGAAGGACATGGTGTAGGTCTGGGGAAGTGGTCAGGAGCCCAGAGTTGCTGAAGTCTTGATTCCCTGGGGGTGAGTTTAGGAGGTTGGGGAGGTGACCAGGGCAGGATCCTGAACACCCAGGCTGAGAGGTTGGACTTTGCCCTGTGGGAGAGGGAGGACACAGGAGGACCCTGAAACAGGGTCTTTTGCTTAGGTGCCAGGACTGGCCTCAAACATGAGATCCTCCAGCCTCAACTTCCTACGTTGCTGGGGTTACAGGTGTGCTCCACCACACCTGGATTTCTTTCGGTCGAAATTCTAAAGAAAGCCTTCTTTGATACCAGTCTCAGCAACTTAGAGAATCCCTGTCTCAAAAAGAAAAAGAAAAAAAAAAAAGGACTGGGATGTAGCTCAGCGGTAAATCACCTTCAGGTTCTGGGAGAAATAGGAAGTCTGGTGGTCCATTTTCAGACTATAGTATTTAGCCTTAATTGGATTCAATTGCAGTTATTTTAATTATAGCCCTTCCCTTTGCCCGTTCCAATTTAAAAATTAGCTAATTGCAGTGACTGTAACCCTGAGTTCCTTCAACAGGGCAGGGGACGGCTTAGGGATGAAAGCCGCACTGCACTGCGCGCTGGCTAACCTGGCTCAGAGGCGCACCCTGCTGGCAGAAGTGAAGTTTGCCTTGCCTGCCACTGCCAGGCGAGGGTTTTTGGTGGAGCCTTCCTTGGTATTTCTAACAGGTTCAATCCCCGGTGCAAGCATCCATACATGCAGCTTTCTTTATCCCAAAGTTCTTTGGAGATGGGAACTTTGGAAACAGTGAGGTTTCTTCCTTCTTCTTTCAAGGCTGACTTTGACTAGAACCTGCTTTCTTGTGCCTGTACTCTCAGCAACTGAGAGGCCGAGGCAGGAGGATCTCAAGTTTGAGGCCAGCTTTGGAAAATTAGCAAGACTCGGTCTCAAAAATAAAAAGGACAGGAGCTGGAGCGGTGGCTCGGAGGTTATGATGCTTGCCCAGCATGCGCAAGTACACGGGTTCAAACTCCAGCACCCACATACACAACTAAGTGTCAGAACAATGAAGGTCATGTGAAAAACTCAATTAAAAATAATTCTCTCTGTCTGTCTCTCTTTCATTGTCCTCTATTTTTAAAAAAATAAAAATACAAAGGACAGGGGATGTAGTTCAATGGTAAAGTGCCCCCTGGGTTTAATCCCCAGAAAACAAAGCAAAAAACTTTTTCTAGCAATCTGACTCCAGGTATTTCCGGAGCAGTGAGAGTTACGTCTTAACCTCCTTCTTCCCTGGGTGGCATTTTTTTTTTTTTTTTTTTGGTACTGGTGATTTAACACAAGGGTGCTTTACTATTGAGCTATATTCCCAGTCCTTTTATTTTTTTATTAAGGAGTTGAGTTGTTGTACAATCAAATGCATATAGAGTAACAATATGATATGCATTTGATCCTAATCCAGTCACCCCAACATAACCCACACCCCTGTCTCTTGATTATATTTCCCCCCATAACGCATAGAAGATTGTGAATTTTCTAGAATCAAAAGATTGCTGACCTATTATTTGGCTGGGGGGGGTAAAGAGTATGTTACATTGTTGATTGTCTCCCAAGATCCCTCCCTATCTTCCCTCACTCTTTGTTTTATTTTATTTTATTTTAAGAAAGAGGGGACAGAGAGAAAGAGAGAAGCAATCTTTATTCAGTTTTTCAGGTGACTTTCATTCCTTGGACACTTTGTTGTGTACGTGGTGCTGGGGTTCCAACTCATGTACTTGCGTATGCCAGGCAAGCGCCATAACCACCGAGCCACCGCTCCAGCCAGTCATTTTATTTTTGAGACGAATTCTCACTAGGTTGCTGAAGTTCTCCTTAAAGTTCTGAGGCTGGCCTCAAACTTGTGATCCTCCTACCCCAGCCTCCCAATTCGCCGGGATTACAGGCATGTGCCACCACCTCTGGCTCCTGGCTGGGATCTTGTGTTACCCAGTAACAGAGACAAGAGTCAGGAGTCTACTGTAGAAATCCGGGCAGGAGATGGTGAAGGGCCGACAGGTGTAGTATTTACAGTCGGGCTACTGCTGGGCCTGGGTGAAACTTTGAAGCAGAGAGGAAGAATACAGAAATTAATGACATTGAATTCACATTTAGACTGTTTAGCAATGCCTGGGCTTTGTTTGGTGCTGAGGATTCAATGCGGGGCTTGGCACATGTCCAGCAGGGCTCTACCAACAAACTACATCTCCAGTATTTTTTGTTTTTAATATTCTAGTTTACTCTGGGGAAAGTAAATACATGGACGGGAGAGATCATCCCGCTGATCAACACAGGGGGAGTGGGTGGGCAGGCGGCCAGCGGGGAGGACCAGGGCAGAGCTCAGAGCTCAGGCTCCAAGCTTGTGCCCCATCCCTGAGAAAAACTTCCCTTCTGCATTTCCTGTCTCTCCAACCCTGGAGGAGGGAGCCAGCTGGGGGCTGCTAGCTGGAGGACTGACCCAGCAGTGGGGGGAGGCTACTCTGTCTTTGTTACTTACAGTGGTGTTTGTTAATTGTGCAGGAGGGCTGTGAACGGGAGTTCAGGTCTCTCAGAAGCCTCACGTCCATCTCCATCCCTCCCTGCTCTGAAGCCTGGGGGTGGGGGGGTTCAGGAAAAAAAAGATACAAAGAAATCCATGAGAGAGCTGGTGGAATGGGGCATCTGATGGGAGGGGGTCTGTGTGCACATGGGGTGGATGGGTGGGGCCTGCCTTTCCCTTTTTGGGAAGGAGGATGAGAAACCCCTAACAAGGAGGATGGCTACAGCAGCCCCTTCAGCACCGAAGCCAAGCCCATAGTATGTCACTTGAAATTTTTCTGGAACGTCCTGCCCCCTGGTGGACAGAATGCACCACCAGTGTGGGGTGTCTGTCCCCAGCATGGGCTTTAAATTATTTTGAGCTCTGGTGGGTGCCGTGGTACAGGCCTGTAATCCAAGCAACTCAGGAGGCTGAGGCAGGAGGATCGAAAGTTTGAGGCCAGCCTCAGCAGTTTAGAACCTGTCTCAAAATAAAATAGACTGGGGATGTACTTAATCGTAAAGCACCCCTGGGGTTCAATCCCCAGTACCAAAAGAAAAAAATTAGGAGTTCAGATACTGGTTTCTAAACATTATTCTTCTCTATAAGCAGGACCCAGGGCTCTTTGGAGAAATGGCTGATTCTGAACTAGAGGCAGGAAAGTAGAAGATAAAAAATGCTCAGATAATGATAGGAACATGACCGAAGATCACAGGTACCGGTTTAAACAGTGGTCTCACTGGTCAGGTTGGGAACAACTGCGTTGAAGTGAATGCGGACAATAATGGGACCACACAGCTCAGTGGCAGAGCCCTTGCCTCACATGTGGGAGGTGCTAATTCTCAGGCGGTCAAAAAGATGGCACAGGCCTCTAATACCCGCCACAGGAGAGGCTGAGGCAGGAGGATCTCAAGTTCAAAGCCAGCCTCAGCAACTTAGCGAGGCCCTGAGTAACTTAGCGAGACCCTGTCTCAAAATAAAAAATAAAAAAGGGCCTCGCGGTCATGGCACTTGGCTGGCATGTGCAAGGACGCAGGTTCAAACTCCAGCACCATGTACACAAGGAAGTATCAGAGCAACGAAAGCCACATGGAAAACTAAATAAAATTGATGCTATCTTTCTCTCTCACTGTCCCTGTCTCTCTTTAAAAAAAAAAGAAAGAAAGAAAAAGAAAAAAGAGAAAAAAAAAAGAAAATCAGAGTCTTCTAACTTTATTTAAAAATAATAATAAAAATTTTTAAAAAGGGCTGGAGCGGTGGCTCAGCGGTTTCGGCGCTTGCCTGGCAAGCACGAGGACCCGGGTTCAAACCCCAGCACCACGCACACAACTGAGTGTTGGAGCAACTAAGGCCATGTGAAAAACTAAATAAAGTTGTTTCTCCCTTTCTCTGTCTCTCTCACTGTCCCTCTCTCTTTAAAATTTTTTTTTTTTAAAAAGGGCTGGGAATATGGCTCAGTAGTTAAGCAACGCTGGGTTCAATTCCCTGTACCAAAAAAAAAGATAGTTCTCTCAAAATTAACCTATGATATCTATCAAGATCCCAACAGGTCAGCCTGGAGCAGTGGCTCAGCGGTTACAGCACTTGCCTGGCCTGCTGGAGTACAGGGATTCAAACCTCGAACCATGAGCACAAGGAAGTCTCGGAGCAACGAAAGTCGCATGAAAAACTAAATGAAACTGATTCTGTCTCTCTCTCACACTGTCCCTCTGTCTTAAAAAAAAAAAATCCAAACAGGTTTGAAATCTGCCTGCAGAAGCACCTTGATAAGGTGATTCTAAAATGTATATGGAAGCTCTAAGACCCAAGGAAGCTAAGAGTTGTTGGTTTGAAAACGTCACAGGAGAGGAGAGGTCCCTGGAGAAAGGTCTGAGGAGCTCCCCGAGGAGAGGGGGACCTCAACTCAGGACCAGCGGCGTCCTTGGCACATGTGATGGAAAAAGAAATTTCAGCCTGAGCCAGAGAGGCATAGACAGAGGTTTATTGAGGAAAGGCATTTAGATGCACATCAAGGGAGACGCAGCAGCCCCTGGGGCGGGGTCCGGTGTTTACAGAAGGGCTGCATCTGGGGCAGACTGGAGGATGTGGGATGGAGCAGCTCCATTTCCAGCCAACTCTCCTGTATTTCCCTCAGTCTTGGGCGAAGGTGCTGGCCAAAGGTGGTTGGTCAAGATTTACAGCAGGGGCCCTGCACATCTCAATGGCTTGAGGGTATTTCCCCCAAGATTCAGTGTTTCTCTCTCTTTATGCTAAATCTCTATCTCAAAAAGAGGTCTCCTGGGGCTGGAGTGGTGGCTCAGTGGTTAGTGCTTGCCTGGCATGCACGAGGACGCGAGTTCAAACCCCAGCACCACGTACACAGCAAAGTCTTGGAGCAACGAAAGCCACATGAAAAACTAAATAAAAAGTTGATTCTCTCTTTCTCTCCCTCTCTCTCACTGTCCCTCTCTCTTAAAAAAAAAAAAAAAAAAAAAAAGAGGTCTCGTGACATCGCGCAGGTTGGCCTTCAACTCCTAGGCTCACGCAATCCTCCTGCTTCAGCCTCCCAAGTAGCTGGGACCAGAGGGCCACACCACCACACCTGGAAAACCAAGAGTTTTGAAGAAAAGGCACTGACAAAGCCAGACACAGCAGCACATGCCTGTAACTCCACCGGCTGGGGAGGCTGAGGCAGGAGGATCACAAGTTCCAAGCCAGCCTCCACAACTTAGCAAGGCCCTGTCTCAAAATTTAAAAATTAATAAATAAAAGTCTCAGGGTGGGTTGGAGCAGTGGCTGAGCAGTTATGGCACTTGCCTGGCATGCATGAGGATGCAGGTTCGAACCACAGCACCACTTACACAATGAAGTGTTGGAGCAACAAAAGCCACACAAAAAAACTAAGTAAAATTGATTCTTTCTTGCTCTTTCACTGTCCCTCTCTCTCTTTAAAACAAAGTCTCAGGGTGTACTTCAATGGTTAAGCGCCCCTGGGTTCAATCCCTGGTACCAAAATTTAAAAAATAAATAAATAAAAAGAAGAAAAGAAAAGAAAGAAATAAAAGGAAAAAAAAAACACATAACGAGGGGCTGGACCAGTGGCTCGGAGATTACAGCGCTTGCCTGGCATGGGCAAGGATGCAGGTTCAAACCCCAGCACCACGTACGTAACAGAGTGTAGGAGCAACAAAAGTCACCTGAAAAACGAAATAAAATTGATTCTCTCTTTCTCTCCCTCTCTCTCACTATCCCTCTCTCTTTTTTTTTTAAAAAAAATAAAGCACATAATGAGAAATGAGACGACAAATATAAGTTCTATTCTAGTCACGGCAATTAAAGCAAGATGCTGTTAGGACAGATAAAAAGAAAAATCAGAGGAATAAACGAGAAAGCCCAGAAACGGTCACTTGCATAGGTGGCAATAGGATCTATGTCAGAGAACAGACAGACCCTTCAATAAAAGGAAAGGTGCCAACTATTATCTATCTGAGAAAAAGATGATCTTGGACTTCTAAATCTTCCAGAATTATGACACGAAGATTATTGTTGTTGTTTTGTTTGTTTTGGGGTACCAGGGATTGAACCCAGGGGCACTTAACCACTGAGCCACATCCCTAGACTGTTTTATTTTTTTATTTGGAGACAGAGTCTCACTGAGTTGCTGAGGCCGGCCTTGAACTTGTGATCCTCCTGCCTCAGCCTCCGGAATTGCTGGGATTAAGGGCATGCACCACCGCACCAAGTGACTATTGTTGTTTTTAAACTACCCAGTTTATGGCATTTTATTATAGGAGTCCTAAAGGACTAGGATTCAGGATGAAGATTTGGAAACTGATTGTTCAATAATGTGAAAAGATTTAACACTACTGAACTGTACATTTTCTTTTTAAGAAAGAGGGGACAGTGAGAGAGAGAGAGAGAAGCAATTTTTATTTAGTTTTTCATGTGACTTTCATCCCTCAGACACTTCATTGTATACGTGGTGCTGGGGCTTGAACTCTCGTATTCGCGCATGCCAGGCAAGCGCCCTAACCGCTGAGCCACCACTCCAGCCCCTGAACTGTACACTTAAAGAGAGTTAAGATGGTAACTATTATGTCACATGTATGTTACCACAATTCATTTTATTTATTTATTTTTTTAAAGAAAGGGACAGTGAAAGAGAGAAGAGGAAAGAATCAATTTTATTTAGTTTTTCACGTGGCTTTCATTGCTCTGACACTTTGCTGTGTACGTGGTGCTGGGTTTGAATCCACATCCTTGCACATGCCAGGCAAGCGCCGCAACCGCCGAGCCACGGTTTCAGCCCAATGTTACCACCATTTAAAATAAAATAAAGTCGGGGTTGGGGATTTAGCTCAGTGGCAGAGCACTTGCCTAGCATGAGCAAGGCCCCGGGTTCAGTCCTCAGCCCTGGAAAAAAATAAAATAAAATAAAATAAAGTCAGGTGTGACTGCACATTCCTGTAGCCCCAGCTACTCTGGAGATTGAAGCAGGAGGATCACAAGTTCCAGGCCACCCTGGTCAATGTGGTGAGACCCTATCTCAAACTAAAAAAGATTTGGGGGTGCAGCTCAATGGTAGAGCACCTCCAAGTTCAATCCCCAGTACTAAAAAAAAAAAAAAAAGGTTAATAAGATAAAAGACAAAAAGATTGTAGCCAGGCCAAAAGAAAAAGACACTATTCTGGCCAGTAGGGTCTCCCTGAGTCTTAGAATGTGGCAGTTGTACTGGGTGCCATGGCGCACACTTGTAATCCCAGAGACTGAGGAGGCTGAGGCAGGAGGATCACAAGTTCAAAGCCAGCCTCAGCAAGGCCCTAAGGAACTTCATGAGAGCCTGACTCAAAACAAAAAAAATAACACGGGCTGCGGATGTGGCTCAGAGTAAATCGCATGTAGGTTCAATACCCAGTACACACACACACACACACACACACACACACAACAGAAAAACAAAAAAACAAAACAAAACAAAAAAACCCCGCTAGAATGTGCCAGCTGCTTCCAGAAGATTCCACTTACCTTCAGGTTGCTTCTGCTTTGCAGGCAGATGGCCTGCTACTTCTGAAAGTGTGGACAAACATGATGGCCCTAGTTCTGGTCACACCAAACTCCTTTTTAACCCGAGGGCCTCGCAGGCCACTCCCTTACGGTTTTCTAGGGGAAGGTTAAGGATTCTCAGTGACTCTAAAGAGAAACTTTTGGCATTTTTCTTCTACCTGCTGTATTTCACTTCTTTGTGTTCTGGGGAAATTGCAGTTAGTGATAATGCAAATGCTCTTCATTTCATATCCACGGATCTCACTGGCTTCCCAATCCACCATGTCCTCTACAAAATACAGCATAAACTGGTTGTGGTGGTGGGTGCCTGTGATCCCAGAGGCCTGCCTCAGCCTATGTCACTGTACCCAGGCCCTTTCTTTTATTTTTAGTGGTTTTTTTGTTCTTCAACAAAACAACCGAGTCAGGCATGATGGTGCACGCCTGTAATCCCAGCAACTCAGGAGGCTGAGACAAGAGGATTGCAAGTTTGAGCCAGCCTCAACAGTTTAGGGCTGGGGATGTAGCTCAGGGGTACAATGACCCTGGGTTCAATCCTCAGTATTGGAAAAAAAAAAAAGAAAGAAAGGTAGGGTGTGACTGGAGATATAGCTCAGTGATGATTTGATGATTGTATGTTTAGCATCCGAGACCCTGGATTCCATCCACAGCACCACAACCAGAGCAAACCAGAAACTTCACATTGACAGTGTCTGAGTATAGGTCTGATTTACGAACGGACAATGAGATCCAGAACTAGCTGTTTCTGCCCTTCCCACTTTCTACCATAATGCTGCACATGGAGGTCCTGGCTGTTGCACTCGAGAGCATCAATAATGCCCAGGAGGATGGGGCTGGAGCAGTGGCTCAGTGCTGGAGAGCTGGCCTGGCAAGCATGAGGACCCAGGTTCAAACCCCAGCACCATGTACACAACTAAGTGTCGGAGCAACCAAAGCCACTTGAAAAACTAAACGAAATTGATCCTCTCTCTCTCTCTCTCTCTCTCTCGATGTCACTGTCCCTCTCTCTTAAAAAAAAAAAAGAGGGAGAGAGAGTCAATTTTACTTATATTTCATCTTTTTTGTTATTGCTGTTCATTTGTTTTTCTAACACTTGGCTGTGTTTGTGGTGCTGGGGTTCAAACCTGGGTCCTTGTGCATGCCCGGCAAGAGCCGTAACCACTGACCCATCATCGCTCCAGCCCCAGCCTTGTTTATTTATTTATTTATTTATTTAATTTTTTTGAGACAGGGCTAAGTTCCTGAGGCTGACTTTGAACTACTGATCCTCCTGCCTCAGCCTCTCAAGATGCTGGGATTACAGGCTTGGGGCACCATGGCCGTCATTATTTGCTTTTTGAGAGATACCAGGACATGCTCAGAAGCCCCATGTGAAGAATCTGGTTGGGAGGGAGACCTGCAGGGAAAGCAGTAGGTCCCTGGAGCAGGAGGGCCTCCTCAGGCCTGGGCAGGAGAAGGAGGCAGGCTGGGGCGGTACAAGCCAGCCCATGAGCTTGTTGGGTTGGGAGCAGAGTGGTGGGACCGCCCACTGGAGTTTTTTTTTTTTCCCCCCAAGAAAGGTGGGAAGTAAGGTGGGAGCCAGGAAACAGAGTTCCTTGGAGCCCTGGGCTGCAGCACTGCTTTCTTCTCGGCCTGTCTTCCTACCCGCACCATAAAAAGCTTGGATGGGATTACTGTTTTCCAAACGAGTATGCTCCTTAGGGATTTTGGGGGCTGGGGTGTGTGTAGCTCATTGGTAGAGTGATTGCCTAGCATGTGCAGAGCCTAGGTTCCATCCCCACAACTGAACAGTGAGTTTGTGTGTGTACTTTGCGGGGGGTTCCCACCCTTGAACTGATGGAACAGAATCTTTGAGTAGAAGTGGCTGGGGCAGGAATTTGCACATAGCTGCCCGCCGTCCGTATCCAGGGGCTCTGTATGCTTGGATTCATCTGACTGTGGATCAGCGGTACTCAGGAAGGGCCTGCCACGGTGGTGCATGCCTGTGATCCCAACAGTTCTGGAGGCTGAGGCAGGAGGATCAGAAGTTCAAAACCAGCCGCTGCATCTTAGTGAGACTCTAAGCAACTTATCAAGACCCTGCCTCAAAATAAAAAATGGAAAGGCCTTGGAGGTGTGGCTCAGTGGTTAAGCACCCCTGCGTTTAATCCCTGGTACCCCCCCCCCAAAAAAATCCTCCACTTATCTGCGTATGTGGTGCTGGGAACTGAACCCAGGTTCTCACCCATGCCAGGCAGGTGCTCCACCACTGAGCCACTCCAGCCTCGGATGCTTGTGTTTTAAACTCACAGAATGCAGCCAGGCTTGGGAACTGCCCTTCAAGGACCCTAGCGGCCTCTCCAACTCTGAGTTTGTGGTTCTAGTGGGCATGTGCAGAACCCCAGTCCAGCACTGGATTGCAGCTAACTGTCACTCCCTGTCACCTCTACCTGCAAAAACCCCAAAGGCACCAGAACTCAAGAAGCACCAAACAGGAAGGCAAAATTGGCTGCATCCAGGATAGTGAAGTCCTGTAGATACAAGACACTTGCCCATACACTGTGGCTCCTGCCACCTTATTCCCATACCCCCAACTGAGGCGTGGGCCAGGACATGATCCTGGGGACTCCCAGGTTGGGTCAGGGCTCTCAGTAGATCAGGGGTGCTTGGCTGCTGAGCAAAGGGGTGGAGACCTGCCCAGGCCTTTCAGAAACCCGAGCCCAGGGTGGGGGAAGGAGGAGGGGTTGCCAGGCCCTGAGAATCCATGCTTCCCCCACCCAACCCCAGTAGCTCCTCCTCTCCCTCCCTGCCCTTCCTCTGGGGCTGCTCCAGGAGGTGCAAGCCATCTCCACTGTCCCTTTGCCTTGCTTTGCCCTTAAGGTCAGGTGGGGACAGGCTGGGGCCACCAGCCAGCTCCATGGACAGGGACTTTTCTCTGTTCACCTTGCATCTTTGGAAAGAAAAAGAGAAAAGTCTATATTGATTTGCATTTGGGGGATCTTTCCCCTCTTAAACTTCGGAGGGCAGAGAGTGATTCCAGCTTGGATTGACCATAGAAGAAGGGACAGAAAGAGCCCAGAACATCCCCCCAGGTATGAATCCTTCACTTCTGCTGGTGTGCGTCTATGTGTGTCTGTGTGTGTGACATCAGTTTCCCCCAGTCAGATCTGGAATTGGCCTGATAATCTCCTGGACCCCTTCTGACTGCTTTGTGCTCTGATCTTGCACCCATAACTTCATTCAGTCATTCAACAAACATTTCCCAAGTGTCCCGCGCCAGCTGCTAACAGTTGAATCAGAACCGGCTCCTGCCACCAAGGGCCCACAGTCCGGATGGGGTTACAATAATACTCATGGCCGGGGCTGGAGCGGTGGCTCGGCGGTTTCGGCGCTTGCCTGGCAGGCGCGGGGACCCGGGTTCAGACCCCAGCACCACGTACGCAACTAAGTGTTGGAGCAACGAGGGCCGTGTGAAAAACTCAATAAAGTTGTTTCTCTCTTTAAAAAAAAAAAAAAAAAAAAAAATAATACTCATGGCCACAACGCTTACCATGGGCTAAACTTTTATAAACATTAGTTCCTTTAATGCAGCAATAGCTATCAGAGTTAAATGGATTGCTGACCCCACTTTACAGATGAGAACAGTGAGGCTTAGCAGCTTCTAAGGACGTGTTGTGCTGTTTGTTCTGTTAAAGAGGCAAACAGGGATTCAGGTGCAAGGTGGAGAGGTGGGATTGGTGAAGCCTTATCTTGATGGATATTTCCAGGATATGAGCAGGGCAGTAGTCGACTGAAGTTGGGGAAGCAGGCAGACTTCACTGGGGTCTTCTGGGACCTGAAGTTCATAGAGATTAGAAGGAGGGGTCTTTCTCCTTTGCTTCTGGGTGGGACTAGCACTTGAGGGCACCTGAGGATTCCTGGCAGGCTCTCTGGAAGCTGTCCGTCCCCACACTCCCAGGATGGAGACGATCTGGCCTGGAGGTAGGCAGTCCCAGCAGCCTGAGAGGTAGGTGGCCTTGGGAGGCCCGGGAAGGTCCAGAAAACTATGTGCCCCCAGCAGAGACTGGCTTGTGGCTCTGCCCTCCCCATGGCTCTCAGCTCCCATGTCCCAGCTGTCCTCGTCCAGGCACAGGGAGGACAAAAGCTGATTTATTCCGCTGGGGGCTGAACTGGGCCCCATGAATGGGGTGCTGAAAACTCTGTCTGCATTCAGATAGCTTTTCACCCTCTCCCCAGCTGGACTGCCTGTATGCCAGGGTGGAGGAAAAGCCAGGGAGAGATGAGGGCCGTGGGCGAGGGGGAGATCCTTCTGGGAGGGGCACCACGTCCCGTACCTCTCTCTCAATAGATCTCCAGGCCACTTCCTCCTGGGGTGCCCATCAAGGTGACTGGGATGTTCCTCTCTCCAAACCCGCACAACACACGGAAGCCGGGCCCTGCCAACCCGCACTCCTGGCTATCTTTCGCATCTGTCCTTCTCTGCCTCTCCTTATCTGCAGTCCTGAGAACCTGCATCAGCCCCTGAACCAGTCTCCATCTGTGCCCAGCCAACCAACCCATCGCTGGCATGCTAAAGTCTGCAAGAAAAGGGGACAGGCAGGCAGGGGGCTTCTAGGACACTGATTACGCAGTGTGAATGAGTCACACACTTAGGATTTATGCTTTTTTTGTTTTTTGTTTTTAATACCTCAATCTAAATTAAAAAAAAAAAGGGGGGGGGTTTGGAAGTGTAACTCAGTGGTAGAATGCCCTGGGTTCCATCCCTAGCATTGAAAAAAAATCTTCAAGGACTCTCCCCACCCCGCCAAAAGGCAGAGTTTTCCAAATGACTCCCCCAGACCTTCCTTCACCAATTCTTTTTCGCTTGCTTGCTTCTTTCTGTTTTCTTTCTACTGAGATCTGAACCGGGGGCAGTTAACCACTGAGCCACATCCCTGGCCCGTTTTATTTATTTATTTATTTATTTTATTTTTTAAAGAAAGAGGGGACAGTGAGAGAGAGAGAATCAATTTCTATTTAGTTTTTCACATGGCTTTCGTTGCTCTGAGACTTCGTCATGTTCGTGGTGCTGGGGTTTGAACTCGCGTAATTGTGCATGCCAGGCAAGCACCGTAACCGCTGAGCCACTGCTCCAGTCCGCTTTTTATCTTTTGAGACAGGGTCTTGCTAAGTTGCTTAGGGCCTTGCTAAGAGGCTAAGGCTGGCTTTGAACTTGTGATCCTCTTGTCTCAGCCTCCCAAGCCACTGGGATTACTGGAAACTTCATATTGTTCCAGTAAATGAAAAACCAGAGTTCTTTGCCATAAATATAAGGCATTGTGATAAAAAAAAATACCAATAAAAATAAAACAATGTGTACATGCATATTCCCCTAAATTAAGGTGGTTAATTAAGCGTCACCCGTGACACCACCCTTTTGGGATGCATCGTGCCGGGTGATAAACTCAGCACTGGGCCTGTCATGGCTGGGCCCAGCCAACCCGTCCAACCTCACCTCCCACCCCTGGCCTTCCTCACACATCCCTGGCTCCAGCCAAACCTAACTCCTCATTAGTTTCTGTCCACACTCCCAACATTGTCATCTCCCAACTGCTGCCTGCCCCTGCCTGCACTGGGATGACAAACCAAGTGGAAATCCCATTTCCTTCTGAAGTGGCCCCTTCCAGCTGCAAGTAACACTGGGGATCTTGCATTCCAGATGTTCCAGCTGTGACTTCTCTCCCACCCCTTGATGGGACCAACTGAAAGACCATCCGCTGGCTGGATGCACAAGGAAGCAGAGATGTCAGTTGGTCCCCAGCCAGAGGAGAAGAGCAGGGGGTGGAGGCCTGGAGATGGAGGTGTTGTCCCTTCGCCCCTCCCCCCAGCCCTGTCCTTCCTACTCCTCCTGCCACTGGGTGAGTGTTCCTAGCCAGCCCCTGCTGCTTCCCCTTTCTGGCTCTGGGTTTGCTCAGCTATCATGCATGGCTGACTGGTAGCCTTCTTGGATCCACCCTTTATTTGCTTGGAGGCCTTGATCAAGTTGCCTAACCTCACTAACGCTGGAGTTGACCAGTTTGTAAAATCCCAAATAATGCATACGTTGTCCTAATGAGTGAGTTAGTCCCATAGACAGTGGACACATATGTGACAGCTGAGGCAGGACTCACAGAAGTAAATCTTCTGGAGGGAAATCATAAGGAATCCCTAATCCAATGTACACAGTTCAGTTGGAGGTACTGAACACCTGCTGATAATCTACCCTGAGCAGGGGGCCCTGGGGGACCCAGAGATGAGACAGGCATGTCCATATTACCAGCCAGAAGTCCCTGAAAGAGGCATGCACCTGGTACCCAGGGTTGATAGGAAGTGACACTTCCAGCCCTAGGCTCCAGGGAGGCTTCCCAGACTAAGGGCTCCAACCTGGGTCCTGAAGGATCTGCAGGGCTGTAATGAACAGGGTTAGGCAGATGGGTTAAAGGCCTGGAGACAAGATTGATGGAAGATTAAGAAGCAAGGGGAGCTGGGCTTGCCTGTAATCCCAGCGGCTCAAGAGGCTGAGGCAGCAGCATCACAAGTTCAAAGCCAGCCTCGGCGACTTAGAGCAGCTCCAAGCAACTTAGTAAGACCCTGTCTCACAATCAAAAATAAAAAATTGGGCTAGGGCTATCAGCGATTAAACACTCCTGGGCTAAATTCCTGGTACACCCCCGAAAAAACAGAAGGTGGGAGCTGGGCCTAGTGGCCCGTGCCGATAATCTCAGCTACTCAAGATCCTGAGGCAGGAGGATTACAAATTTAAGGCCAAGCTGGGCATGGTGATGCCCGGCTGTAATGCCAGTGACTAGAGGCTGAGGCAGGAGGATCACAAGTTCAAAGCCAACCTCAGTAACTTAGCGAGGCCCTAAGCAACTTAGTGAGACCCTGTCTCAAAGTAAAATATTAAAAGGGATGGAGCTGTGGCTCAGCGGTAAAGCGCCCCTGGGTTCAATTCCCAGCACCATTAAAAAAAAAAAAAATGTTGAGGTTGGTCAATGCACTGGAAAGCATTATAGAGAAAGCTCAGGGCTGGGACTCTGGCAGAGATTTAGCAGTAGAGACAAGGAGTCTCCAGAAGATCGTTCTGAGGGGGCCTGTGGACCACTGGGAAGAAGCGAGGCAGGGAGGCTGATCTGGACAGTCCCAGAGAGAAGTGAGAGGGCTTTGAAAAAGCAAGACACCAGGAGGAGGTGGGTGATGTGAGGCTCACGTGGGAGGGGAAGCTGTGTTCCTCAGACCAGGCAGCCAGGGGGTGGGCAGAGGGGCCCATGTTCTGTCTTGCTCTGTTTCAGCCAGTGCTCTCCAGCCCACTTCACTGGCCTTTCCAGGTAGGTCCCCACCCCACCCTCACCTGCCCTCAAGTACTCTGCACTCAGAGGACCTAGGGAGTAACAACTAACCAACCCTCTGTGACTCTAGATTCCCTCACGTCCAAGGCACTGCCTCAGACTCCCCATTTCACAGAAAGGACGGATCCCAAGGCTCCCCTGGCTTACGGCAAAGTGGGGGTCCTGCAGGTTGGGGCCAGTGATCCCCCTGGAGCCCGCTCAACCCTCTTCACAGAGCTGAGACTGGTGGGGGGCCCGAGCCGCTGCAGGGGGCGCCTGGAGGTCCTGCACAGTGGCTCCTGGGGCAGCGTCTGCGATGATGACTGGGACGTGGTGGATGCCAACGTGGTGTGTCGTCAGCTGGGCTGTGGCCTGGCACTGCCTGTGCCCCGGCCCCTTGCTTTTGGCCAGGGCCGAGGCCCCATCCTGTTGGACAATGTGGAGTGCCGTGGGCAGGAAACTGCACTGAGCGAGTGTGGCAGCCGGGGCTGGGGCGTCCACAATTGCTTTCACTATGAGGATGTGGCTGTCCTGTGTGATGGTGAGCGGAGGGCTGCGATGGGGGAGGGCGGCAGACTCTAGCAGACAGCAGGGCTATATGCAGGTCTCCGGTGGGACCTGAAAATTTGTATATTTAATAAGTTCCCTAAGAGTGCAAACTGCTTTAAGAACTAGACTTTCGCCAGGCACAGAGGTGCACACTTGTAACCCCAGCAACCCGGGAGACTGAGGCAGGAGGATCACGAGTTCAAAGCCAGCCTTAGCAACTTAACAAAGCCCTAAGCAATTTAGCCAGAACTTGCCTCAAAATTTAAAAAGAGCTGGGGATGTGGCTCAGTGGTTAAGTATTCCTGGGTTCAATACCTGGTAACCCCACCCCACCCCTTGTCAAAAAAAGAACTATGCTTTCCCAGGGTGGGCCCAATAACACCTGTAATCCCATCAGCTCAGGAGGCTGAGGCAGGAGGATTGCAAGTTTAAGACCAGCATGGGCACTTTAGTGAAAAACTATCTCAAAATAAAAAGGTCTGGGGGTGTAGCTCAGTGATAGAGCACCCCTGGGTTCAACCCCCAACACTTAAAAAACTAAAAATAAAATAGGAACTAAAACTATGCTTTAAGAGGAGTTTAGAATTCTCTGTGTCGCAGGGTTTTTCTGCATTGACCCTTTGTGTTGCCAGAGTCCCTGGAGGAAGCACCTTAGGAATCCATGTCCCTGCCCTTTCATACACTCTGTCAATCCGAAGATGTAGCACAGAAAAATTCCTGTCTTTCCTTCCACCCTGCTTCTTCCCCAGAATTCTTGCCAACACAGCCCCCAACAAGGAAGGTGCTACCCAGCAGAGCACCCCCCACAACTCTTCAGAATGGGAAAGGTAAGTAAGGGAGATGTGGGGGACTCTGCAGGTCTTAGGAGGATCCCACTCTCTATCCTAGGAAGTGGGAAGAGAGGGATTGTAAACTGAAGACTAGAGAAAGTGGGCGAGGAGGGGCGAGGGTGGAGAGCAGTCTTAAGGGAGAGTTGGGGTGCACAAGCATGAGGAAGGAGAAAAGGAAAAGGGCAGCAAGGCGTGGTGGCACTTGCCCAATCCCAGCCATGAGGAGGCTGAAGCAGGAGGACTGCAAGTTCAAGGCCAGCCTGGGCAACTTAGCAAGACCATATCTCTAAACAAAATTTTAAAAAGGGCTGGTGATGTAGCTCAATGGTAGGGCACTTGCCTTAGCATGTGCAATCCCCTGGGCGCGATCCCCAGTACTGCAAAAAATAAAAAAGGAAAAGGACCCTAAAAGAGGGACAGTTAACGGTAAGGAAACCCAGAAGAGGAAGAGGGTTCCTCCCATTGGGAGATCAGAAGAGCTTCAAGGAGGAAGAGTTGTGGGCTGCACCTTAAAAGGGGAGATTTTCTTCAGGTAGTAGTAAGCATGGAAGCAGCACAACCTAGTCAGGGTCAAGGGACCAAGGGGTTGATTTTAGGCAGGAACGACACATTCAAAGCTGGGTGCCCCGTGATCTCACAAGCCACCTCCAGCTGGACCGTGAGGAGGCAGTGCTTGGGAGGTGGGTGGGCGGGCAGCTCCCCCGGGCTGTGTGTGGTCCGGGGACCCTGGGCACCTTGAGCGCACTTGTGCAAATGGGAGGCAGAATCTGTGGGAGATGCTCCCTGCCCCCACCCGGCTCCCCTCACCAGGCGAGGGCAGCGTGCGCCTGGTGGGGGGCGCGGGCCCTTGTCAGGGCCGAGTGGAGATCCTGCACGGCGGCCTGTGGGGCACGGTGTGTGACGATGACTGGGGGCTGCCGGACGCCGCTGTGGTCTGCCGCCAGCTCGGCTGCGGGGCGGCCTTGGCCGCCACCACCAACGCCTTCTTCGGCTATGGCACGGGGCACATCCTGCTGGACAACGTGCACTGCGAAGGAGGAGAGCCCCGCCTGGCGGCTTGCCTAAGCCTGGGCTGGGGCGTGCACAACTGCGGCCACCACGAAGACGCGGGCGCGCTCTGCGCAGGTGCAGGCTCTGGGGCTGGCCCTGGAGGGGCGGGGCGCGGAGGAGGCGGACTCTAGAGGGGCGGGGCGCGGAGGAGGCCGACCCCAGAGGGGCGGGGCGCGGAGGAGGCGGACCCTAGAGGGACGGGGCGCGGAGGAGGCGGACCCCCAGAGGGGCGGGGCCTGGATGGGCGGGGCGCGGAGGAGCCGGACCGAGGACTGGGGGGCGGCGAGCATTGCCTACCTAGGAGGTTCCAGGAACTCTCCTGGAAGGCTTCGAAATTACTCAGTCCTGCTCCAGAAGGTGCCTCAGAATAGCCCAGAGCTATTTATGGCACCCTCCACAACTCTGTAACAATACTGCAGTACTGCTCCACTAATAAGAATGCCTCTAGAATTTTCTAGCAATTTCCAGGTCCTCCTAATGGAATACTTCAGGATGTAATAAACAATACTTTAGAATTGCCCCAGAGATACTTCAGCATCACCAAGCACAGCCCTTTACAATCCCGAACCTCCAATAGCGTTTTCTCCTACCTGGACCCCCTCCAACTTGAGAAGTGTTCTCAGCAAATGGGAAAATAATGCCAATAACACCATTTCAGAGAAGAACTCCATTGTACAAGAGGGAAAGTTCTTGTAGCACACCAAGGACTATCATTCCACTTGTAGATGGAAAGTTGAGGTCGTGAGAGGTAAAGCCTTACCCCGCACTCAAGAAGTCTGCCAGAGCCATGTCTGAGCTTGCTGCCAGAGGCCTTGAACATGCCACCCCAGCCCTGCCCTTTCTAGCCCTATCTTATTGCAAGATGAGTCTTGTTTAGCAAGCCCCTCAGGACTGTGCATGGTCTCCAGTGGCCAAGCCTTTCTGTATCTTCAGTCTTGGACCCTGGAAAGAAATGGTAGCATGTTCGTGCAGGCCTTATACGCTGTAAAGTGTAGCACAAGTCAACTGTCACTGTCAAAGTGGGGCAGACCTTGGATCCCAGCTGGAGCTGAGCCCCCATTCTAGGAAGTAAAATCTGTTCTAAGAAACCCTCCTCTCTTTCTCTGAGAGCCCAAGGCTGACCTGTAAACCTAAACCTCTGATCTTGCTCTCTTCTCTCCCACTCTAGTCCTGGGCGCCACAACGCTCTCAGCACTGCCATCCTCTGCCACAAGGGCAGACGGGGCCTGGCAAACCCAGCCATCAGGTAAAAAGCCCACCCCGAAATGGTAGGGGTAAGGTGGGTGGTGCTGGAAACTGGGAATACTGTTCTGGATTCACAGGAAGGGAGCCTAACAGGCCAGGGATTTGGGCCAGATAGTAAGAGTGGGAAAATGGTGAGCAGATGGAACAAGGATTAAATTCGCCGGGATGGGAAGAGGTAGTAAGACATGTCTTCAAAACACCTAAATAAAATTTGGAGCTGCTGCCGAGTTTGGGAATTGAGAGACCTTGCGAGGGGGTTGAAGTAAAGAATGAATCGAGATTAGAACTGCGTTTGGAACTGGGGCTGGAGCTGTCACTGGGATTAAAATTAGCTTAATGCCTGGCATTAAGGTTCGGTTTCCAGGAGATTCCACTTCACCTGCCACACGTAGTGACTCAGGGCCTGAGGTTGGGGTGCGGATGCAGCACAGTTGGGGATATCCCAGGAGGGGTCCCTCTCCCCTGCTGCAGGACAGGCCTTCTTGTGCCCTGATTGCTCTAGATGCCCTCCCTGTTTCCACAGCTACTGGGGTTGGTGGTCAGCCATCTGGGGAGTCTGCTCTGTTCACCACAGCCGCCTGGCTTGCAGGGAAGAAAAGTAAGTGGCCGAGCCGGTCTTCCTCGGAGGGTGGGAGAGGGTGGGGCCGGGGCTCTTCCAGGGAGCCGGCCGCCCCAGCCCAGCCCCTCTGGCCGCGGGCCTGTGCGCCCCGCAGGCGGGCGGCTGCGGCTGGTGGGCGGCCCGGGCCCGTGCCGCGGCCGCGTGGAGGTGCTGTACGCCGGGGGTTGGGGCACCGTGTGCGACGATGACTGGGACTTCGCGGATGCGCGCGTGGCTTGCCGCGAGGCGGGCTGCGGGCCTGCGCTGGGCGCCACGGGCCTCGGTCACTTCGGTTACGGCCGCGGCCCAGTGCTGCTGGACAACGTGGGCTGTGTGGGTACTGAAGCCCGCCTGAGTGACTGCTTCCACCTGGGCTGGGGCCAGCACAATTGTGGCCACCACGAGGACGCGGGCGCGATCTGCGCAGGTGAGGCTGGGGCTGGACCGCGCGTAGGCGCACTCTGCGGCGCGGGCGGGGCGAGCCCTACGGAAGCACGCACTGCGGAGTGGGCGGAGCCTCACCTGGCACGCTCTGCGGTGCGTGGGGCGGGGTCTAAGGGATGGGCGGGGCCGCACTGCGGCGGAAGCACTCCACGGAGATTTGCAGCCCGACAGTTGGCGCGAGTCTGCGGCTGCGCAGAAGGGGCGGGGCCGGAAGGGAGCGGCCTCTGCAATGCGAGAGTAGGGCGGGTCCTGGCGCAGAGGGCGCAGCCGTGAGGGCAGATCTAGGGCTGGGTCCCGTAGGTGCATGAGTCAAAGTCTGCTAACTGTAGTAATAACGATGGGAAGCAAGGGAGAGTTAATCAGCCTTCCGAGAGGTGGCCTGTGACCTTTGGGAAGATTCGGTAGAAGTGGGGCGTTTGCAGAGTCGGGGCGGGGACATTGTAAAATGCTTCTCGTTGATTCTGTGGAATTTGATATCTGCACCCGTTTAGTGCCCAGCTCTGGTAGGGCGTCCTCTCCCTCCTGAAAGCGTTGACAGCAAAGAGTTCTACCGTGGGTCCCCAGGGGCGAATGAGCATAAGGGACAGGGAGCAATTTTTCACCATCCTGTGAAGTCCTTTCTGGAAGGGGAGGAGAGGACTGACTACTTGACCTGGCCCTGAGGAGCATGTTCCCCAATGTGACAGCCATCTCTTTTTCTCTGTCCCTCCTGAGCCAGGCCCAGAGGAGGTGGGATTGCAGGACGGCTCTGAGACCACCCGGGTGCCTACTCCTCGGCCCAGGGATGGTAGGTGCCCACAGCTCTCTGAAAGAGGCAGAGGCCTCAGAAGAGGACGGACTTGGATTGGGGGAGGGCACAGCCTGGGTTACAGCAACTCTGCAGATTGGCACCAAGTTCTGGAACCTTTGTTTTTTATGGGTTTTTTTTTTTTTTTTTTGGCTGCCCTTCATCCTTATTAAGAGAGCTATGGTATTCAGAAAGGAGGAGGTGAACTTCCAACTAGACCAGTGTAGAGGTTTCTAGAGTTAGGATTAAAATGAAAGGATGGGGGTCCTGTCCTGAAGGGAGTAATGAAGGAATGCGACTGGGGAGACTATAGTGACCTTCAAGGGACACAGTAGGACATGATCACAATCCCTAGATGGCTGTGTTGGGTTTGAGGTACTGGGATTATGAGCAAAGGCCTAGAGAGGCAGCTGGTTGAAGCAGCAGCACCTTCCACAGGTGTGGCATGCTGCTCATCCTAATTTAACTCATTTGTCTGTCCATGGGGCTTCCTGGGCCATGCTGCGTCTCCAGCCACTACCTTTAGCCTCTTCTTCCCCTATCTGGTCCAGCATGGAGGTGGCCTGGCCTGGCCAGCCCTCTTAGCCCCAGGCCTTGTTCCTCCACAGGGCACCTACGTCTGGCCAGTGGATCCCACCGATGTGAGGGACGTGTAGAGCTCTTCCTAGGGCAACGGTGGGGCACTGTTTGTGATGATGCCTGGGACCTGCGGGCAGCTGGTGTCCTGTGCCGTCAGCTGGGCTGTGGCCAGGCTCTGGCAGCCCCTGGAGAGGCCCATTTTGGCCAAGGCCGAGGCCCCATTCTTCTGGACAACGTCAAGTGCCGTGGGGATGAGAGCACCCTACTGCTCTGCTCCCACATCCGCTGGGATGCCCACAACTGTGACCACAGCGAGGATGCCAGTGTGCTGTGCCGGCCCTCATGACCCACCTGGCTCTGCAGACCACTCCTGGGAGCCTACAGTGACCCGCCCCTCCTCCTCCAGGAAGCCCTCCTCCATTGACTTCTGCAGTTCACCTTCCCCCTCCCTCCCCTTGCCTGGGAGAGTCTGTCTGGAAGGGGAAGTCCTGCCTAGGGGAAACTGGCTGTAACCCTTCAGCGTCTTGTGTGACCTCAGTCTGTCAATTAATGTACCCATATTCAGCCAAAACAGAGAATGGCGGGGGAGGGGGTGGTGACTTTTGATTCTAATCTTTGTGGTAACTCCTATTACAGTGCTACCCCCATCTACCTGGATCCGGAGGGCTCAGGGTTTCTCTGTAAATAGGATATCTTCCCTTCTCCTGACCTATCTGGGGAGCCAGGAGGGACATGCAGCTCTTTCCTTAGGCTCCCAGGGGTTGCAGAAGAACCTGGGTCATTGCCCTGACCTTCTCCATGAGGGCCTGAACTTAGATGGTGCTCGGCTGGACAAGGGGGCTGGAGGGGCCAAAGCAGGGACAGTGGCTCCTCCCTGCAGCTGGAACCAGCATCTCCAATTTACGCTGCCCCCGCCACAGCCTCCACTTTGCAGTAGCAAAGAAGCCTGGGGGCCTGTAGCCACCCGTTCTTAGGTGCCAACTCAATAAAGCATTGTCCCCTGTCTTTTAACGGAGGTCATTGTTTGTGCATTGTTTGTGGCTGCAGGAAAGATTCCAGGAAGGACTCTGGTGGCATCTGGCCCGAAGATGGAGGGCGGTGGCCCAGGAGCATCATCCCTGAGCCTGTTGCAGCCCATCACATCCTGGAAATGCTGACTCACTGCAGCAGGCCTCCCAGGTCCCTAGAGAATACCCCGGTGATTGGCCTGTCTCCTCTTTCCTGTTACATATGCAGAAATCTAGATTCAGCTAAAGGAAGGGGTTTGCTCAAGGTCACAGAGCAAAGTGTTAGAGTCACTTAGAGGAGAAAAAATTCTTGAAAGGAGATGAAAGGGAGATGGGGGGGAAAAACAATGTTGGGGCTTCCTTAAGATCCTGCCAGACAGAGCCTTTTGGCCCATGCCGTGTCACTTGGTGAGGTCAACTGTCCCATGTCAACCCTCATCCTTCAAGTCCTATCTACAGGCTTTTCTTTTGTTTTTGGTATTGGGGATTGAACCCAGGAGTCCTTTACCACTGAGCTCTACCCCCAGCCCTTCTTATTTTGTTTTATTTTGAGACAGGGTCTTGCTAAGCTGCTTAGGGCCTCACTAAGTTGCTGAGGCTGGCTTTGAACTTGTGATCCTCCTGCCTCATCCGAATTGCTGGGGTTACGGGGGTGCACCGCTCGCCTGGCTAGCCTGCAGGCTTTATGTTAATTTTGAGACAGATCAGGAGAGAGAGTGAAATGGCTAGGTAGTCTCTCCTAATCTGTCTCAGCTTCTTTTGACTTCTATAACAAATGGCCTCCAATGTCCTGCCTTAAAATAATGCAGATTTACTATCTCAGTAGTCTTTGAGGGTGCTGGAATGGTGGCTCAATGGTTGGAGCACTTGCCTAGCATGTACGGGGACCAGGGTTCAAACCCCAGCACCGCAAACACCTAAGTGTTGGAGAAACAAAGGCCAGATGAAAAAAATAAAATTGGTTCTCTTTCTCTTCCTCTGTTGCAAGTCTGAAATGGGTCTCTCTGGGCCAAATTCATCATATTGGCAGGGCGATGGTCTTTGTGGAGGCTCTAGGAAGAATCTGCTTCCTTACCTCTGCCAGCTTCTAGAAGCTGCCTTTACTCCAGGCCTGCTCATGACCTCTTAGCCAGGAATTGCATCATCTCAACTCTGCCTCCGCTGCTTCCTCCTTTTTTTGTTGTTGTTTGTTTCTTTGGTCTTGGGAATTGAACTCAGGGCTCTTTACCTCTGAGCTACTTCTCTAGGCCTTTTCAATTTTTTAAAAATTTTTGAGCTGGGTGTGGTGGTGCATACCTGTAATCTCAGGAGCTTGGGAGGCTAAGACAAGAGGGTCGCAAGTTCAAAGCTAGCCTCAGCAATTTAGCGAGGTCCTAAGCAATTTAACAAGACCCTGTCTCAAAATAAAAAATAAAAGGACTGAGGATGTGACTCTGATTGAGTGCCACTGGGTTCAATCTCCAGTACCAAAAAAAGAAATAATAGTTTTTAAGATGAGGCTAAGTTGCTTAGGGCCTTGCTATGTTGCTGAGACTGGCCTTGAACTTGCAGTCCTCCTGCCTCAACCTCCTGAATTGCTGGAATCGTAGATGTGTGTCTCTGCACCCAGCTTGAGCTCTGCTTCTGACAGCTCATTTTCTTTGACTCTCTTCCTCCTCTTCCATCCTTTAAGGTCTCTTATGATTATGTTAGGGCCACTTGGATAATCCAGGATCATCCCCCCATCTCAAGATCCTTAATTGAATCACATCTGTGAAATCCCTTTAGCCGGGAAAAGCGACATATTCACGGGTTCCAGGGATTAGGATGTGGATATCCTTGGGGGCATCATTCTGTCTCCCACATGCTCTCAACCTGAGTCCTGGCTCCCATCCAAGGAGTGAGGTGAACACTTTGGCTCTAAGTGCCATCAGCTCCTGGCAGGAATGGCTTGGTCTCCATTTGCTAAGGAGCTCTCTGAGACACGCTGTGTCATTGGAGGGAAGAGGAGATTAGAGGAATGAAAGCTATGAAAATGGTAGAGTCAGGCTGGGCGTGGTGACCCACTTTTTTTTTTTTTTTTTTTTAAAGAGAGAGGGACGACAAGAGAGATAGAATCAATTTTATTTAATTTTATCATGTGACTTTTGTTGCTCCGATACTTCATCGTGTATGTGGAGTTGGGGTTCGAACACTGCAGACTTGTGCATGCCAGGCTGTAACCACTGAGCCACAACTCCAGCCCCGGTGGCCCACTTCTGAAATTCCAGCTACTCGGGAGGCTGAGGCAGGAGGATCACAAGTTTGAGGCCAGCCTTGGCAACTTAGTGAGATCCTGTCTCAGATAAAAATTAAAAAGGTCAAAAGGGGGACTGGAGTGATGGCTCAGTGGTTATGGCGCTTGCCTGGCATTCACAAGGACCCGAGTTCAAAACCCAGCAACAGGTACAGAACGAAGTCTCAGAGCAACGAAGGCCACATGAAAAACTAACTAAATAAAATTTGATTCTCTCTTTCTCGCTCACTATCCCTCTCTCTCTTTAAAAAAAAAAAGGTCAAAAGGACTGGGATAGAGCTCAGTGGTAAAGGACCTCTGGGTAAAAAATTAATAAACAGGAAGTCAGGGCAGAGGGACAAGGATGTTCTAGCATCCTGCCACACACCCAGCACACTCAGGGATTCTACTTTATGGGTGGTCATAGCCACTCCAGCCACACGTTCCTTTTTTTTTTTTTTTTTTTTTTTAAAGAAAGAGGGACAGAGAGAGAATCAATTTTATTTAGTTTTTCATGTGGCTTTTGTTGCTCCAACACTTTATTGTGTTTGTGGTGTTGGGGTTTGAACCCGTGTCCTTGAGCGTGCCAGGCAAGCGCTAAAATTGCTGAGCCACCACTCCAGCCCCAACTCCCCCTATCTAAACAAATGCTTTCTCCAACATTCCATGTTCTATTTTATAGACAGGGAGAATGGAGGTTCAGGGAGGAGGATTTGTCTGGGTTTGCACGTGGAGCCAGAACTGGAACCTAAACTTCCTGGTGCACCTTAATAGTGGTCACCAGCATTACCAGTTTGTCACTCTGCAGGCATGAGGTGGGAGGTGGATTCGGACTCCCCTGCACCCTCTCCCCACCTCCCCTTTGCTGTGCTGAGAACAGAGCCTCGCATGCTGCGCAAGTGCTCTACCACTGAGCCGCATCTCCAGCACTTTCTATTTTATTTTATTTTATTTATTATTTTTTTCTTTTTTAAAGAGAGAGGGACAGTGAGAGACAGAGAAAGAAACAACTTTATTTAGTTTTTCACATGGCCTTAGTTGCTGCAACACTCAGTTGTGTACGTGGTGCTGGGGTTTGAACCCAGGTCCTCGTGCTTGCCAGGCAAGTGCTGAAACGGCTGAGCCACCTTATTTTATTTTTTTAAATTTTAAGACAGGGTCTTGCTATGTTGCTTAGGGCCTTGCTAAGTGGCAGAGGCTGGCCTTCAACTTGTGATTCTCCTGCCTCAGCCTCCTGAGTGGAGTCACCGAGATTATGGGTGTGCCCCCCCACACCCAGCTACCACCGCAAACATGCAGGGTGGCACAGCCCTATGACACACTTCCACCAGTGAAATGTGGCACAATTCACCAAACTCCCTTCCTTCAGGGTAACTAAGTGCCTTCAGTGGGTGTTCCTGAGCAAAGGGCACTTGGAACAAAGCCTGCATTGGCTCAGATGAACGCGAACAGTGAGTGAGAAAGAAATCCATAAACTACTGAGATCCAGGTTGTTATTAGAGAAGCTTAACCTGGCAGTCCTGACTCAGATATCGGCTTCCAAATTTTTCTCTGCTCCTGGGTCTTCCAGCCAGATGTAAAGGCTGATTCTGTTCACTTTTTTTCCCCCCCTGGTCCTGGGACTGGAACCCAGGGCCTCCAACATGTCAGGCAAGTGCTCTACCACTGAGCCACATCCCCAGCCCTTTTCATTTTTTTATTGTAAGACAAGATCTTGACAAGTTGCTGAGGCTGGCCTCAAATTTGTGATCCTCCTGCCTCAGCCTCCTGAGTCACTGGTATTACAGGTGTGTGGTGCCTCAGCTGGCTTCTGTTCATTATTTTATTCAGCATGGTTTGGTGTTCTCTGTCCCAGGGTCTACTGAGGTTGGGAGCACACAGATAAGTAAGTCAGGCTTTTGCTTTTGAGAAACTCACAGAATAATCCCACACTGACTTCAGGTTGCCCTGTTCTCTCCTGAAACAACCAGTCCCATCATAACTTTGTCATCTACATCTAAACCTGAGTTTTCCTGGTTGGTAGTTATCCTTAGAAGTTTGGATGTTATCCTTCCCAATTCCCACCACCAACAACAAATTAATCACTAGGTTCTATTGATTCTCTATCTCCAAACCCTGCAGGAACATGGCCACTTCTCTGTGTCTCTAATCTGTTCCCCATACCGCAGGAACAGTGAGCTTTCTCCTGTTTACAAACCCACTGGTGCCACTCCCTTGCTCAGATGCCTTCCATGGCTCCCCAGTGCTCTCCCTCAACTCCTCAGCTCAGCTTTAAAAAGTCCTGCACAGTCTGGGTCTGTTTGTGTTTTCGGCCTCAGCCCTTGTCATTTGCTGCGAGGACCGAGCCAGGCTTTCAATTCCTCTAATGTCTGGGCTCTCTTCCCACAGAGGGGGGCCTCTGTACATCCTGTTCTCTCTGCCTGGAGTACACATCACTCTCTCTTCCTTCCCCTTAAGCAACTCATCTAGCTTCAGTCTCAGCTTTCGTTTTCCCCAGAAGGCCTTCACCGATGGCCCCCCTGGTCTGGACCAGGAACCCCTATCACATCCTGTACTTCCCCAATGACACGCTGGCTTTGCATCTCAGATTGCTGCTTGACCTGCCCTGGGGTCTGAGGACTGGGGTTGCTCTGTGGTGCCCAGTTTATCCACAGGTTCTAACATATAGTAGGTGCTCAAATTATTTATTTATTTATTTTGGTACCAGGGATTGAACTCAGCAGTGCTCAACCACTGAGCCACATCCCTAACCCTTTTTATTTTGAGACAGGGTCTCACTAAGTTAATCCAGGCCTTGCTAAATTGCTGAGACTGGCCTTGAACTCTTGATCCTCCTGCCTCAGCCTCCCAAGTTGCTGAGATAACAGGTGTGTGCCACCGCACTTGGCTTCAAATAATATTTTTTAAGTGAATGGAGGACATGCACAAATACTTCTGGAACACCCGTCGGTTACACCAAGCACTGTGCTGGGCTCTGGGGCTACAGAGCAAGAGGCACAGAGCCAACTTTCAAAAGGGGATGTGTGGCCAGGTATAGTAGTGCACATCTGTTATCCCAGTGGCTCAGGAGGCTGAAGCAGGAGGATAGCAAGTCCAAAGCCAACCTCAGCAATTTAGTAAGGCCCTGCCTCAAAATAAAATATAAAAAGGGCCAGGGATGCGACTGTGGTTGAGTGCCCCTGGTTAAAAACATAAAAAAGAAAAGAAGATTTCAGGGGGCCACTCCAGGTCCCTCAGTGGGGATTTAGCCCCGCCTACAGAAGGACCAGAGTGAAGGACATTGTGATTGGAGGAAGAAGGAACATGAGAGTCAGAGAAGCTGGTATGAGCTGAGTGCTCAGCACTCTCCAGACCACAGAGGAGCTTATTATAATAAGGATGACGAGAATCTACTAACAAGTGGTACAAGACCCCAATGCCCACTAACTGAATAGCGCATATCTTTCCACTTGCTGAGAATACCTTGCCCCTACGGGTTTAACTAAAAAGATCCAGGGCTGGGTGTGGTTTTGTAGCAGAGTGTTTGCCCACTGTGTGCAATGGCCTGATTCAATCTCAAGCTGCTCAAAAAGAAAAAAAAAAAAAAAAAAAGAGAGAAAAGAAAAATCCAGCTAGGTATCTATCATTAAACTAGTATACCCAGCCTTCCAACCACACACATCACAGGGATTCTTAGGGAGCTCAGATTCTGTTAATCACCTCTGATTTCTGCTGATTTCTAAATCACCCACTTGCTTTTGCCTCCTCTAAGACCTAAGACTTCTTTTTCCTGTTCAACCAACTAAGCACTTCACCCTGTAAGTACCACCCACTGCTGACTGTGCATACAATACCTTACAGATGGTGCACAGCAAGAGCCCAACACACGACTGAACACTGAAAATTAGATACCCTGCTTTGATCTTATTTTTTGGTACAGGAGCATTGGACTCAGGGGTGCTTTACCAGTGAGCCACATCCCCATCCCTTTTTATATTTTATTTTGAGATGGGGTCTCACGAAGTTGCTTAGGGCCTTGCTAAATGGCTGAGTCTGGCTTTGAACTTGTGATCCTCCTGCCTCAGCCTCCCGAGTCACTGGGATTACAAGTGTTCAACACCGCACCCAGCTTGAAAACTATTTTCAGTTCTCTTCCATGTATATCTAAGAGTGGAACTGCTGGCTCAGGAGCAGTTCCTGGGGAACCAGCAGTTTCACTGATTTACATTCCTACCAGCAATGTGCTGAGGTTCCAATTTCTCCCCATCCTCACCAACACCTACTTTTTAAAATTCTAGGGCAAGCCTAGTGGGTATGAAGTGGTATGTCCTGATTTTGGTTTGCTTCCCTTTAATGACTAAAACCCATTAAGTCCTAAGTTTTCTTTTTCTTTTCTTTTCTTTTTTTTTTTTTTAAGAGAGAGGGACAGTGAGAGAGACAGAGAAAGAGAGAAACAACTTTCTTTAGTTTTTCACACGGCCTTAGTTGCTCCAACACTCAGTTGTGTACGTGGTGCTGGGGTTTGAACCCAGGTCCTTGTGCTTGCCAGGCAAGTGCCAAAACCGCTAAGCCACCGCTCCAGCCCCAAGTTTTCTTTTTCTTAAAAAAAAAAAAAATTACAGTGAGAGAGAGAAAGAATTGACTTTAGTTTTTCATGTGACTTTCATTGCTCTGACACTTCGTTGTGTAGATGGTGCTGGGGTTTGAACCTGTGTCCCTGAGCAGGCGAGACAAGCCCTGAAACCTGAGCTACCACTTCAATTCTACAAATATTTCAACGAAATTGGCATAGGGATATGAAAACAGGTTGGAAATCATAATCATAAGCTTACGTAGTTATATTATTACAATTAGAATATAATCATTCATTATATTCCATGTTATATGATATATTTTAAACAAGTTTCATATCTGGAAACAAGGAATGAAATACGTTAATTATGTTCAGTCTTTCCATATATATGCATATTGGCCATGTTTATCTTCTTTGGAGAAATGGCTATTCCAACTCCTTTGCCCATTTTTCAATGGGATTCCGATGCCCCCTCTCTGCTTTTTTATTTTTTAAACGCAAAACTGTCTAGATATCTTGTCTATGTATGGACCGAGTTCCAGTACCTGCCTTTCAAAACTGTCCTTTCTGCTGGGCGCAGCGGGGTCACGCCCCAAATCTTCTCTTTTTGCTGGTCAAAGCTTTGTCTCCTAATGGACTTTTTCTTTTTGTACCATGGACGCTCTACCACTCAGCTACATCCCCAGCCATTTTTTTAAATTAATAAATTTATTTATTTACTTAGAGACAGGCTCTCTCTGTTACTCCTGGCCTCGCTAAATTGCAAGGCTGACTTTGAACTCGCCATCATCCTTCTGCCTCAGCCTCCCCTCCCCAAGTTCCTGGGATTACGGGAGTGCAACACCCGCGCCCAGCTCCTAACTGGAATGCAACCAGTCTGTCCTGCAGAACTGTTCCCTCTCGGTTTGTGCACACCATCGCATTTCACCTGCCCTACAACCCGAGCCCTGAGTTACACTTGTTCTCTGATTCTACAGATGAGGATTGTGGCACTGGCCAAGATCATACAGCTGGGCTTCACACCCTGAAAGGTCCAACCCCCGAGCTCCAGGCGCTTCCCGACTGGCACGGTCTGGCCTCCTGACCGCTGGGGAAGTGCATATTCCCATCTCTTCTGTATAGAAGGAAAACTAAAGGCTTGAGAAGGGTCCAGGGTTTTTCTAGGTTGCATTAAAAAAAAAATCAGGGTCCAGATCGCGGACTCCTGCCTTAGTTCCCCAATCCCCACCTCCTCCCCAGTCGCCAGGCCCAGGGCGGAACCGGGCCGGGTAGGGTGGGGCGCGGCGGAGAGGCGCGGGGCTCCCAGCCCTCGGGTCGCACCTTCCCGCTGAGTCACTACCCGAGTGCCCGCCCCGCGTGAGAACGAAGCCACACCCCTGGCTCCGCTGCAGCCTCCTGATTGGAGAGCCTGATAACCCTCGCAGCCAATCACAGCAAACCGCAGAGCGCGGGTGGGGAGGGCCCTGGACTCCCCTGGACTCCTCCCACCCCGCCGCGCCCCTCGGGGATTTAGGGAGCGTCCCTGGCCTGGCAATCGGAAGGGCGGGGCTTTCTTCGGACCCTGGGCTCTGAGCCTTGGTACTACCTCCTCGAGGACAGGAGGAAGAGTCCAGAAGGATACCCAAAAGCCGGGTCTCTTTCTGGTCTGTGCAGCCATTTGCAGCTTAACAGAAAAAGATTTGATGCAATACCCCTCCCCCTCACTGCAAGAACTGGGCTGGGGTGTTTACTCTGATTTTCAGAGGGCATGATTAACCCAGAGATGCCCGTTAAAATTTTAAAGCCAATTTTCAATACAACTAGCATTGGAAAGGGATTCCGGTCCCCCCCCCCCCCGCAGACATGCGCACTAGACAGTTTTTAATGTAACCAGCAAACGCATTAGATGTGAGATCACATTGAAGATGGGGGCCTGTGTGGTTTTCAGAATGGGCCCAGATAGACAGAGGTTATTACTCTTACTGGCAGAGGGAGAAACTGATGCTCAGAGAAGGAACTGATCTTCCCAAGGTCACCCACCTTAGCTACAGGCAGATATGGAACTGAGATATGCAGGCGCTCCCTAGCTTCTCTTCCCATGGCAGCCTGGCTGCCCACATTTTATTTTATTTTATTTTTCAGGCTCAGAGCTCTCCATCATTACCAGGAAGGAAGAGAAGCTGCAGACAAAGGGTCACTTGCTCCCTGACTCTTTTGAGTCCAGCTTCTCTGGCAAGATTGATGTCACAGCCCACACACTGCAGACCTTTGCAGTTTCTAGCTTGCCAGGGGACTTTGCATGTAATATCTCTTTTGATTCACCTGGCCACAGTGGGCAGTGAAGATTATTATGCTCCACTTTACAGGTGAGGAAGCCTTGACACTGAAATACCATTGAGTTACAATGACTTTCTTCTTTTTTAAAGAGAGAGGGACAGTGAAAGAGAGAAAGAGACTCAATTTTATGTAGTTTTTCATGTTGCCTTTGTTGCTCCAATACTTAGTTGTGTACATGGTGCTGGGGTTCAAACTTGGGTCCTTCACCTGCCAAGCAAGCGCCGTAACCGCTGAGCCACTGCTCCAGCCCAAGTTACAATGACTTTGAAAGGCACACAACTTACCTATACCTGCTGAATTCTGATCACCTGCTACTGTGCTGGGGTCTGTGACATGTAAATATAAACAGGTTATAGGTTCTTAGAAATATACCGCATAGGGGCTGGAGCAGTAGCTTGGCGGTTATGGCGCTTGCCTGGCATGTGCGAGTACATGGGTTCAAACCCCAGCACCCACGTACACAATGAAGTGTCAGAGCAACGAAAGCCATGTGAAAAAAACTCAATAAAAATTTATATAAAAAAAAGAAATACAGTGCATAGGGCTGGAGTGGTGGCTCAGTGGTTATGGTGCTTGCCTGGCATGGATGAGGACTTGGGTTCAAACCCCAGCACCACAACAGAGTGTCCAAGCAATGAAAGTCATATGAAAAACTGAATAAAATTGATTCTCTCTTTCTCCCTCTCACTGTCCTTGTCTCTTGAAAAAAAATATATAGTGCATATATTCTCAGCCCTTTATATGGGACTTCATGCCTTAGGACTTTGGAGAAGAAATGTGTGTGTCTCAGAGGCAGAAGTAGACCCCATTTCTGGAAGATCTGAGGAGGCTTCTGTAGGAGGGAGCATTTTATGTTGGGGTTAAAGGGTATGGATCTGAGCAGGTGGGGATGGAGGGATGACACCAGTACCATCACCACCATGTCCTTTTTTTTTTTTTTTGGTACTGAGGATTGGACCCAGGAGCTCTCAGCCTCTGAGCCACATCCCCAGCCTTTTTTATATATTTTATTTTGAGACAGGATCTTGCTAAGTTGATGAGAACCTCGATAAGTTCCTGAGGCTGGCTTTGAACTTGTGACCCTCTTGTGTCAGCCTCCTGAGTCACACAGGCGTGTGCCACCATGCCTGGCAATGGGCTTACCTATTTTTATCATGTCTCACCTACTGGACTTTTCTGCATCTAGTAGCCGCTCAATATTTTTTATTCAGTGCTAGGGACTGAATCCAGGGTCTCACACATGCTAGGCAAGCACCTTTCTCTGAGCTCCATCCCCAGCCCAACACTCAACATTTGAATAATTGAGTGGATAAATGAATGTCTAGTAGGCAGGATGGGACCAGGTTATGGATGGCTTTGGTGATCAAGAGGGTCCCTGGGCTGGAGCAGTGGCTCAGTGGTTAAAGCACATTCCTGGCATGCGCGAGGATCCAGGTTCAAACCCCAGCACCACGTGCACAACTAAATGTTGGAGAAACAAGGGCCAGATGAAAAAAATAAACAAAATTGATTTTTCCTCTCTCTTTGTACCTCCGCTTCTCTCTTAAAAGAGAGAGAGAGAGAGAGAGAGGTCTCTTCCAGCCCTGTTATGGAGGACTTTGGATGATGCAGCCAGAGAGCGAGCCTTCCTTTCTTGTAGTGGGCGTGGCACCCTGCACTGAGGGTCAGTTGTGTGCTTTGGGGCAAGGAAATGATGCATAAGACCTCCTGATTAGTGGCATTTTTTTAAACTGTAAATTGAACCCAGGGGCACTTTACCACTGAGCTATATCCCCAGCATTTTTTTTAAATTTTTTGTTTTGAGACAGGGTCTTGCTAAGTTGCTTAGGACCTTGCTAAATTGCTGAGGCTGGCCTCAAACTCATTATCCTCCTGCCTCAGCTTCCTGAGTTATTGGAATTACAGGTGTGTGTCACTGTGCCCTGCCAAATGGTGGGATCTTTATAAACTGTGCTGCACTGGGAGTCGGAATCACAATCCTCAGCCCAAACTGCTTGTCTAGACTTTTTTTCTATTTTGCAGCACTGTTGATTGAACCCAGGGCCTCACGCAGGCCAAGCAAGGCACTCTGCCACTGAGCTATATAGATTTTTTGAAATATCCCCAAAGGGATATTTCAAGTTTTTTTTTTTGTTTGTTTTGTTTTTGTTTTTTTTTTTTGGTACTGGGGATTCAACTCAGGGGTACTTAACCACTGAGCCCATCCCCAACCCTTTTTATTTTTTACTTTGTGGCTGGATCTCACTAAGTTGTCTAGGGCCTCTCTAAGTTGCTGAGGCTGGCTTTAAACTTGGGTTTCTCCTGCTTCAAACTCCTGAGTCGCTGGGATTACAGCTATGCACCCCCGTGCTCCGTTTACCTCATGCCCTGGTCTTACTCCGGTCCTTCTCTCTGTCGGTAGGTGAACACCGGTCAGAATCCGTGAGGACTACAGATGAGAGCCAAGACCTGCAAGGAGATCAGTGGAAGACAGGTGCAGTGGTGCACATCTGTGATCCAAGAAGCTCAGGAGGCTGAGGCAGGAGGATTCCAAGTTAGAGGCCAGCCTCAGCAACTGAGCAAGTCCTTAAGCAACTTAGTGAGACCCTGTCTCAAAAAAAAAAAAAAGAAAGAAAAAAGAAAAGGGCTGGGGATGCGGCTCAGTTGTAAAGTGCCTCTAGGTTCAATTCCTCAGTACCCACCACACACACATGCACACATACACACACACACAAAGATAAATAAAGAAAGAAAAGAAAAAAGAGCTCATTGGATGCCAAAGCTCACCCTAGGGAGAGATAGAACTGGGGTCCATGCCTACCCGGCAGCCCCTTCCGTGGCCTTCAGGAAGTCCTCAAGGGCAACCTTAGCCTGACTGTAGGGAAACAGGGTCACTGGGCTGGGTTTTCCATAGCAGTTTTCTCAAAGGGAATAGACAGCCCCATTCTGGCCTGGTGGCCTCTCTCTTCCCAAAGCAGCCATCCATCCTGCCTGGTTGGGTCCAGCCCAGCAGCTTCCGGGACGACTCTCAGGCATCCAGCCAGCCAGCTCAGCACCTTCTCTCCCTGTCTGGGTCTCAAGCAATCTGTCTTCCTGTCTGTCCCTCTGTCGGATTGCTCTCTCTCCCCTGCCTCCCTCTCTCTGTACACCTCCACCTCTGTGTTTCTCTTTCTCCTTCCTGATCTTTCTTCTATCCTGAGAGTGACTTACGGGCATCCAGGTGCGCATGAATCCCAGTTGCCCCTGCTCTGGCTGCTGTCTCTTCTCAGGTGCCAGCATGAGCCAGCGGACAGAACTCAAAGGAGGGGGACATCATGCCTAAGCTCCAGTCTGCACAATCCCTTGGCTTCCTCTTCCCTTGTGAGGCCCAAATTGCCCCTACCTTACACAAGTGGAAGGTGTGTCCCAGAGGCCAGAGTTACAGAGCAGGATGTGCGGGTGGCAGGGCCTCTGTTGGAGGCAGAATTGGGAGATGGGAAGGTCCAGGCCACACGCTTCCCTTCCTGCCTTGGGCTCAGGGCTTGCAGCGCTGTGACCTGTCCCTTTGCCTAAACAGCCTGGTCCTAGGTGGCCTCCCTGAGGCCTTTGGCCCCTGCTTGCAGTTTTCCTCCTTCCCTGCACCCTGAGGGATTCCACCTTCAAACAACGAGGTATTGCAGCTTCCTCTAGCGCCTCTCCAGGTGAACCTCCTCAAAGGTGAGCCCCAGCCCATGTCACCTGCCCCCAGCTCTCCATGGGAGAACCCAGGCTCCACTCTTCTGACTCTCTGGCACCCTCTGCTCCACTATCCCCCTCTGCAGGTTCTCCAGTGACCCCAGGGCCTCCAGCCCCTAACTGCCTCCTTCCTTCCTTCCCAACCAGGACTGGAGCTTGCCCAATACCTACAGTCGCTCCTTTGATCTCTTGGGCTCCCTGTCCCCTGACCAACTGACCCCTGACCTCAAGCTTCTCAGCTCACACTGCCTAGGGCTCCTGGAGAAAACGTCAGGGCTGGGCAGAGGGGCCCACTTAGCACCTAACCCTAGCACGTGGCCTCCAAGTGCAGCTGGTGTCAGAAGGGCCAGTCCTTCCTTAGCTTGCTCCCCCACCCTCTCCAGAGGCTCAGCAGTGGGTTCTCCAGCCTCCTCCCCTCCTCCTGCTATGACTCAGCAGATGACTTCAGCTTCTACTCAGAGAAACAGGTTCCCAGGAACCTCCCCATCCATCTCCTCCTTCCATCTCACCTTCCATCTCCAGTGCCTCCTGGCCTCCCAGCCTCCAGGGATCCAGCCGGCCTCTCCACCCCCAGCCCTGGACCCTCTGGGCTCCTGCACTTAAGCCATCCCAGGCCTCTACTAGCCTAATGAAAGCACAGCAGTGTCACCTCCTCCCTTCTTCCTCTGGCCCTTACAGGACCATGGAAAACAATTATCTCCAAATATTCATTGTTCACCTCTCTGGCCCAAAAAGATGCCGCTTGCCAAGGTCAGCAGTCGCCCTGACTCACAAAAAGTCCTTCTCTGCTGTCCTTACAGACTTTTCCAGGGCTGTTTGTATGGTCCCTGGTGCACATGGACCCCTGGTCCTCCTACTGTCTCCTACAGGTCCTCCTACCTTCACTGACCTGTCCCCATACCTCATCCACGTCTTATTTAGTCTTCCAGGACCCAAGGTTTCCATCCCACTGAGAGCTTGAATTTCCTTTCCCAGCCCCAGCCTGGGCCTCCCACTTGGATTCCTGTTCGCTCGGCAATTCCCAGACAGGACCCAGTTGCCTCTCCCTTATCTAAGAAGATGAGACCTATCCCATGCATCCATCTGCAGAGGGGTCACAATGGGTATCACCCTCTTCTCTCAGCCTCCATGCCTGCCCTGATCCAAGCCCCTACTGGCTCCCCTAGGAGCTGTCAAAGCTCCTCCCCAGGGAGTTCCTTCCTCTCTTCTCTTCCCCACCCAGTCCACTTTCTATCCTGCTGCCAGAGTGACTTCTAAAACACAAAGCCAACGCCATGTCTTCTTTGCTTAAAATCCCTTGTGGCTGAAGAATCTGAAGGACCAGGCTCTGGCCCATCCTCAGGCTCCCAACCTTGGTGTCTCTCAGCACCTCTTTATTCATCCTACTCTGCCCCAGCCCCAGAACCCAGAATCCCCAGGATGTCACTGGTAGCTGGGAAATCTCCTGGATCTCCCTGAGCACTGGTGATCTGCACAGGATAACTCAAGGTCAGACAAGATGATTCAGGCAAGGATTTTTTATTTATTTTTCATCTGGTTCTGGTTTCTCCGACACCAAGTGTGTATGTGGTGCTGGGCTGTGAACTCGGGTCCTTACGTGTGCCAGGTAGGCACTCTAACCATTGAGCCACCACTCCAGTCGTTCCCCCGCCCCTGCCTCCGTCCCCCAAGTGGCTTATTTTGAGCTCCTGGGTCATTGGATCCTTGGGGATCCAGAGAGGAGAGGCCGTTTGGTTTAAGATTATTCAGTAAGCCCTTGGTGCCGCCATGTCCCCACTGTTCTGGTTGCTGCGCCGGCTCTGGAGGCTGTGGCCTTGGGCAGTACACCTGGAAACCACTTTTCTTTCAAGCTCCCGGTAGGCCCGAGGCTCTGCCTCACCACCTGCACATGCCAGAGACCACACTCCTGGTCTCCAGCCTTCTCACTCGACGCCTCCCACCCCTGCCCACCTTCTCAGCATCGTCCCATAGAGAGAGGCAGAAAACCACCCCAGCTGTGAGCAGGGAGTCAGCCTTGGCTCCGTTGCTTCTGAAAGAGGCCGACAGAGAAAGTCTCCGCTGAGACTTCTGGATGTAGGAGACATGAGAATCTGGTTTGAGCCTCCCCTCCAGCTGTGCAGCTCCAACAGGTTGCGTAAGCTTGCTGGGCCTTGGACTCCTCATCTGTAGAGTACCTTCCTGCCATCAGTGTCCCCCCGTGGCCACGTGTTAGAAACTCATTCACCAACTTCCTATGTTGATGGCGTTTGGTGGCGTTTAGATGAGGTCCTGAGGATGGGGCCCCGTGAGGGCCTTAGGGACTTTGTAATTAGAGGAGGAGAGACTGAGCTGATACACACGTGCCCTGTCCTGCTATGTGATGTCCTTGGCCTTGTTATGATGCAGCAAGGACGCCCTCCCCAGATGTCAGGCAGATGCTGACGTCCTGGACTTCTCAGCTTCCAGGACTGTCAATCAAATCAACCTTTGGTCTTCATAAATTACTTGGTCTCAGATATTTTCTTCTAGCAACAGCAAACAGACGGACATTTCCCTACTGACTACAAATGTAGTGCTGTCCAGTTTCTTTTCACTAACTGGCCTTTCCTCACCATCTGAGTTGGTAGAGACTGAAGTGAACACTTAGGGTGAAGAGGGCACAGCATGGATTATAAACCCCAAGTTAGTCTTTTATGCAGACACCCAACCCGGTGTAGGTTGGGGGTGACCTTGCATGATGCTCTGGACATGGATTTCTCAAGGGTGGGGGTAGTCTCAAAAGCAAAGTACCTCGTGTCCTTGCCATTTCTCCTTCTCTGCCTTCCCCCAGCGCGACTCTCCGCTCGTTTTGCTCGCACTAGAGACTGGATCCAGAGTTGCTCCACCACTGAGTTACACCCCCAGTCCTTTTACCTATTTATTTATTTTTTGAGACAGGGTCTCATCAACTTGCCCACACTGGGCTCAAATTTGAGATCGTCTGCCTCAGTCCCTTGAGTAGCTGGGATTATAGGTGGGTGCCACCACACCCAGCCCATCCTTCTTTTTAGTTTCATTTTTAGGTACCAGGTATTGAACCCAGAAGCACTTAACCACTGAGCCGCATCACCAGGCCTTTTTATTTTTTATTTTAAGACACAGTCTTGCTAAGTTGCTTACGGCCTCTCTATGTTGCTGAAGCTGGCCTTGAACTTGTGATCCTTCTGCTTCAGCCTCCTGAGTTGCTGTGATTACAGGCATGAGCCACTGTGCCCCTCCTCCTCCTCCTCCTCTTCTTTCTCCTCTTCTTCTTCTTCTTTTAGAGAAGAGGGGACAGAGAGGGAGAGAGAAAGAGAGAAGCAATGTTTATTTAGTTTTTCATGTGACTTTCATTCCTCAGACACTTGGTTGTGTACATGGTGCTGGGGTTTGATCTCGTGTCCTCGCACTTGCCAGGCAAGCGCCGTAACCGCTGTGCCACCGCTCCAGCCCCCCATTCTTCTTTTTAAACCATCTTTCCATTCTGCCATGCAGGCATAATAGATAGAAAAAGCACATGGTAAAGATTTACTTTTTGCTCCTGGGGACTGTCCACTGTGGAGATGAAAGAGCTTCCACAGGGCTGGGGGTATAGCTCAGTGGTACAGCACTTGCCTGGCATGCACAAGGCCTGGGTTCCACCCCCAGCTCTGTCAAGAGAGAAGGAGCTGGGGCTGGAGCGGTGGCTCAGTGGTTACGGCGCTTACCCGGCATGTGCGAGGATGTGGGTTCGAACCCCAGCACCACGCACACAACCAAATCTCAGAGCAACGAAAGCCACATGAAAAACTAAATAAAATTGATTCTCTCTCTCTTTAAAGGAGTTTACACATTCTGGCACCACTGCAGAGAAGAAGGTTCTCTTTTTTCTTTTCTTCTTTGTTTTTGTAGTTCTGGGGTTTGAGCCCAAGGATGCTGTACCACTGAGCCACACCCCAGCTTTTAAAATTTGTTTTTGAGACAAGGTCTTGCTAAGTTGCCCAGGCTGGTTTCGTACCTGTGATCCTCCTGCCTCAGCCTCCCAAATAGCTGGGATTCCAGGTGTGCATGACATTCTTAGAACACCAGAAAGTAGAATGAAGGCTCTGGGAACATGAGGGCTACCTGACAATAAAAGGGGACCTCCGGAAATGACCCATTGCCTATGGCTGGGGGTGCACCAGCAAGAGGTGCCTGAGGGGATGGGTTGCTGCCAAGGGATTCCCATCCTGGATGAACAAGAGTCCCTCTGCTGTCCCTTCAGTCTACCAACCTGAAACTCAGGACAGGGAAGGAATCTGACTTACTCAGAAACCCCGAAAACAAGGCAGGCCCCCACACCCCTGAGTCATCTCGAGTCACTGAAGGCTTGGGTGGAGTGGCTGCCTTTTGTCCCCACCTGTCCCCAGGCTCAGAGCAAGGAGTTAGCCTGGGCTCCCGTCTGCCTGCTGCGTCAGCACAGTGCTCAGATTACATGACCAAGTGGGATTTGCACTCTTGAAGCACTGGTGCTGGGCTGACTTGGCAGAATGGCCAATGCCAGAAAGCGCCAGCTCCCTCACCCCTCCCAGCCGGCTTCCCTAAGGCCCCATGGCGCCCTTGACTTCCTTTTCAGGCCACCCAGCCTGCCTCCTTCAGAGCTGCCATGGCCTTTGGAGGCTGACCCAGGCAGACCACTGGTGCAAGAGAAAAGAATCCCCCTGAGAACTTGGAAGACATACAGATTCTCAGACCCTGTGATTGGAGATTTTGTTTGTTTGGTTCTGAAGATTGAACCCGGGGCACTTAACTCCTGAGCCACATTCCCAACTGTTTTTATCTTCAATTTTGAGACAAGATCTTGCTAAATTGCTGAGGGCCTTGGTAAATTGCTGGGGCTGCCCTTGAACTTGCGATCCTCCTCCTTCAGCCTCCTGAAAAGCTGGGATGACAGGCCTATGCCACTATGCCTGGCACAGTTGGAAATTTTGAACCTGGCACCTCCAGATTGGGTCTGGGACTTTATTCTAGTCTGTCTTCCCCTGAGTATTGAGGGGGCTGTGATGCCCATCCAGGTTGAAGACCACTACTCAGCATCAGGTCCCTGTCCTTTCATTCTCATTCCATCACTGGACAGCACCAGCTGATGGAAAAAAAATAATTTGCTTGCAGGAATTGGGCTGAAACTGGGGTCCTTTAAATACATGAAACACTGGACTCGTACCATGTGATCGGCTGGTTGTCACCATCCCCAGCACAGTGGCTCTCCTATGAGTCGTCCGTCCTCAGTTCCAACTGCTGTTGGAATTTCAAGTATCAACGGGTTCACGTTAGACTCCTCTGCCTCGTCAAAGAACCCTACCATTCTATTTCCAGTTCAGTTCAGAGGGTGGGGTGCAGACTTCTCTTTACCAACTCAGTGGGGAACCCAAGTTCCAGGTGGTGAAGCTCTTGATCCAAGTTCATGCAGCTGGGTTTGGGGAGAAGACTCTTGCCCTTATACTGCTAAAGCTGGCCTTGAGGTTGCAATCCTCCTGCCTCAGCTTCCAGAGTTGCTGGGATTACGCTTGTGTACCACTGTGCCTGGCTGCAGTCCTCTTTTTATTTTATTTTGAGACAGGGATTTGCTAAGTTGCTGAGGCTGGCCTTGAACTTGAGATCCTCCTGGGTCAGCCTGCCAAGTAACAGCTGGGATTACAGGCATGTGTCACTACACCTGGCCTGGAAGATCTTAAGAAGCATCATGCAACCAGCTTTTTAATTTTGTAGATACACAATTTGAGAAACAGAGAGATAAAGTGACTTTCCCAGGGTTACCTGGCAAGCTCAATGGCAAAATCAGGGCCTCAACCTTTGGGCTCTGCCTCCCGGTACTGGATTCCCCCATGGCCCGGGATTCACAGTTGGAGAGGCAGGCCCCAGAGATTGTCCTGTTATGCTTCCAGATCCATGGTGTTCTCTGCCCCTACTACATACAGGCTAGCCTGCTAGGGCACTGCCTGGGACATGTTCCCAGAGGATAGGGTGGGAGCATTGCTGATCAGCTTGGGAACATACTGCTGCTGCCGCCCCATCTCCAGCCACAGGAGGAAGCCAGCAGCCAGGCGATGGGACTGGGGTGATTTATGACTGCACAGAAACAGCAGGACATTAATGTCCCTGGCTGGCCTGCTTCTCTGCCAACTCAGCCAGAGAGGATGCATTTATAAGGTCATGTCCTCTAGCATGAAGAAGGGGATGGGGGGTGCTTGTGGCCAGATCAGTCACCAGCAGGGAGGGCCTCTCCCCTCCTGAGCAGAGGCCAGGGAGGTTCATCCTTGCAGGCCAGACAGGAAAGGACGCCTCTGCTACTGGGAGTCCCGAAGATCGGCCCAGTTTTGAATTTGGCCCTGTTAGTCACTGGCTATAGACCTTTGGCACACAGTCTCTCGGGCCTCAGCTTTCTTGTCTAAAATACAGGGATGATTCTGATCATTCTGAACCGTGGACCCCTACTTTCTCCCAGGTCTGCAGGCATAGACAGAACCCCCTTCTGTTTCCATAGGTGAATAGTGTCGATAGTTTCCATTTCAGAAGAAGAACATGTCAAATCTAGAGCTATGACTCATCACAGTTGGGTGGGGCACTTAGTGCTCCTCCAGTTTCATGTCTCATTTTAAAGGTAGGGAAATTGAGATCCACAGGGATGACCAGCCTTGCACGTGGAGCTGGGGGCCAGGCACATGCCAGAATGCTGTCTCCCTTCTCCAGATATCTTGCATCTCTATAAGGCAGTGGAAGGGGAAACCTGGATATTATGCCGTTTGCTCTGTTTCAGGTCATCATGGCTATAAAGCAGCCCTCTGGATGCGCAGGCTGATGGGCAGCTGTGGATTTAAACCTACAGCATTCAAAAATCAAAAGGATAGGAAGGCAGGGCCAGCTCTCCCCTGCGCCATTGGGGGGAAGCCTCGATATGGAGACTGCGGATATCCCTGTTTGGCTCTGGAACATCTTTTTCTTTACATCTGTTTTACTTTTCCCATACAGATTTTCCCCCCTTTCTTTTTTTCAAACACAGCAGATTAATGGGAGGAAGGAATTGAGGTGGAGAGGTCAAAGAGGGAGACTGAAATGTGCCAGGATTTAGCATCTGGGGCCTGAATCATTGACATGTTTAATCTACACGTGGACAATCAAGTCTGTTGGAGGGCTTGTTCACTTGGACCTGCTATGCCCCAGGGCACAGAGCTTCAGGGCTGGTCTGCAGAGAGGAAGAGAAAGGAAGAGGAATAACTTGGCAGTAGGCTTCCAACAGGAGACAGAAGGAAGTGGGAGGGAGGGCTTATTCACCAGCAGGATTGCATTTTGCTGGTGGTGTGGTAAGAGAAGAGAGAGGCCAGGCCAGATCCCCTGTTGGAGGAGGGGAAGAACAGAACTATTTCTAGACTCCTACCCCAGTTGGTCATCTCCCACATTCTTGCCAGAGCAATCTGCCCAAAGCTCACTGGTTCATTCATTTCTTGATTTCCTGGGTTCTAATGTACTTACTAAGTAACAGGTACTGTGCTAAGCAAGCACTGAGCCATCCTGGGTTCTAATGTACTTACCAAGTAACAGGTACTGTGCTAAGTAAGCACTGAGCCGTCCTGGGTTCTAATGTACTTACCAAGTAACAGGTACTGTGCTAAGTAAGCACTGAGCTGTCCTGGGTTCTAATGTACTTACCAAGTAACAGGTACTGTGCTAAGTAAGCACTGAGCTGTCCTGGGTTCTGATGTACTTACCAAGTAACAGGTACTGTGCTAAGTAAGCACTGAGCTGTCCTGGGTTCTGATGTACTTACCAAGTAACTGGTACTGTGCTAAGTAAGCACTGAGCCATTCTGGGTTCTGATGTACTTACCAAGTAACTGGTACTGTGCTAAGTAAGCATTGAGCCGTCCATGGTGGTGATGATGTCAAAACCCAGATCTGATCATTTTCTGCCATTGTTAAAATGTTTCACAGACTTCCTGTCTATTTATTTATTTTAAAGAGAGAAAGAGGGACAGTGAGGTAGAGTTTTTCATGTGGATTTCATTGCTCTGACACTTTGTTGTGTACAAGGTACTGGGGTTCAAACCCACTTCCTTGCGCATGCCAGGCAATGTAGTAACCGCTGAGCCGTGGCTCCTGCCTTAGGCTTCCTGTCTATTTCAGAATAAAAACTTTATAAATAAAAGCTTAATAAATAAAAACTTAATTCCTAGACTGAAGATGTAGCTCAGTGTTAGAGCACTTACCTTGTACAAGCAAGAGGTAGGTCTGATCCCTACCACTGCAAAAAACACAAAATTATTATTTTTGGTACCAGGGATTGAACCCAGGGGTGCTCAACCACTGATCCACATCCCCAGCACTATATGTATGTGTGTATATATATATATATTCTTTTTTAGGAGAGAAGGACAGTGAGAGAGAGAGAGACAGAGAGAGAGAATCAATTTTTATTGAGTTTTTCACATGGCTTTCATTGCTCTGACACTTAATTGTGTATGTGGGTTGCTGGGGTTTGAACCCATATACTTGCACATGCCAGGCAAACACTGTAACCACCAAGCCACCGCTCCAGCCCCTATATATATTCTTTTTAAAGAGCAAGGGACAGTGAAAGAGAGAAAGAGAGAGAGAGGGAAAGAGAATCATTTTTTTTTAGTTTTTCATGTGGCTTCCGTTGCTCTGACACTTTGTTGTGTACTTGGTGCTGGCGTTTGAACCCGTATCCTACTCATGCATGCCAGGAAAGCACCATAACCGCTGAGCTCCAGCCCCTATAATTTATTTTTAAGACAGGTTCTTGCTATGTTGCTCAGGGCTTCCCTAACTGGATGAAGCTCACTTTGAACTTGTGATCCTCATGCCTCAGTCTCCCAGGTCCCTAGGATTACAGGTGTGTGCCACTGTGCCTGGCAAAACACAAAAATTTTTAGCCTGCTATCTAGTGCCCCTCATGTTCTGGACCCTGACTCCAAGCCTACTCCCATCACCCATCACCTGAGACACCAGACTCCATCCCTACTCCCATCACCCATCACCTGAGACACCAGACTCCATCCCTACTCCCATCACTCATCACCTGAGACACCAGACAGCCAATCAATCAACTTGTGCAGGAGAAACTTGTCTCTGGGTCTGGCTGCCAGTCACTCTCACTCAAATCATATAATTCTTGGGTTGGATATGTTACCAAGCTCCCTGGAGAAACTTTTCAGGACCTCTCTTTCTATCGAGTCTGACAAAAAAAATTGAATATTTATAGCCCTTAGTTCTACCTTCCTTGAGGACAGGATGCCTCCAGCAAAGAGCCAGGAATATTCCCGTACAGAAACTCATTCAGGATTCTCATGCATACTTCATATCCCCTACTTTTTTTTAAGGGAGGGAAGGAGGGAGGGAGAGAGAGAGGAGAGAGAGAGAGACAGAGAGAGACATGGAGGGAGCACCAGTGAGGGAATCAGTTTTATGTATTTTTACATTTGGTCTTAGATCTTCGAACACTTAGTTGTATATGTGGTGCTGGGGATTGAACCCAGAGGTGCTTAACCACTAAGCCAATCCTCCTCCCCACTTTTTTTTTTTTTATTTTTAAGAAAGAGGGGACAGAGAGAGACAGAAAGAAAGAGAGAAGCGATCTTTATTTAGTTTTTCATGTGACCTTCATTCCTCAGACACTTTGTTGTGCATGAGGTGCTGGGGTTTGAACTCGCATTCTCTCACTTGCCAGGCAAGCCCCGTAACCGCTGAGCCACCACTCCAGGCTCTCCACTATTTTTTTAAAGAGGGAGAGAGAGTTAATCTTTTTGTTTTTTTAATCTGGTTTTTGTTTTTCCTCCACTTAGTTGTGTACGTGTTGCTGGGGCTCAAACCCAGGTCCTCACACAAGCCAGGCAAGCTCTCCAGCCATCTCCATCCCTTTAAAAAAAAATTTTTTTTTTAATGTTGAGACAGGGTCTCCCTAACTTGCTTAGGGTCATGCTAAATTGCTAAGACTGGTTTTGAACTTACTTATTGCTTTTAAACACCCTCTGGTTGGGGCTGGGGCAGTGGCTCCACAGTTACAGCGTTTGCCCAGCATGTGTGAGCACACAAGTTGAGTTCAGACCCCAGCACCACATACACAACAAAGTCTCAGAGCAACGAAAGCCACATGAAAACCTAAAAAAGATTGTTTCTCTCTCTCTGTCTCTTTCTCTTTAAACAACAACAACAACTCTACCTGGGTGCAGTGGCACATGCCTGTGTTCCCAGCTACTCAGGAGTCCTGATTCAAGTTTGAGGCCAGCCTGGGCAACTTAATAAGTCCTGCCTCATAAAAAAAGGTATGGGGGTGGGGCTGGAGTGGTGGCTCAGCTGTGACAGTGCTTGCCTGGCATTCGTGAGGATGCGGGTTCAAATCCCAGCACCTGTACCTGTCAGAACAATGAAAGCCATATGAAAAACTAAATAAAATCGATTCTTCCTTTCCTTTCTTACTGTCCCTGTCTTAAAAAAAAAGGGGGGTGTCTGGGGATGTAGCTTGGTACTTCATGTACACGTGGTGCTAGGGTTCGAGCCTGCATCCTCACGCATGCCAGGCAAGTGCCCTAACCTGCGAGCCACCTCACTGTGTATGTGGTGCCCCCGACCCCTGCCCTTTTTTTTTTTTCTCTCTTTTTGAGACAGGGTTTTGCTAAGTTGCTGAGGGTCTTGCTAAATTGTGGGGGCTGGCCTTGAATTTCCTCTTGCCTCAGCCTTCGAAGTCGCTGGGATTACAGGCATTTGCCACTACACCAGGCGTCCTAGCTATTTTTATCTTGCTTATTTTCTTGGGTAGGGAGTTTTGTCCGTTTCGTTCACTGCTGTATTCCATCGCTTAGAACAGTGCTTGGAACATATTGGGTGCTCACTAGACGATCGAATAGATGAAGTAAATAAGATAAGCTGTCAACACTACAGGATGTGTGAGTTACATGAAAAGTCCAAATGGGAATCACCCGAGCAAGAATATGGCAGTCTGACCTCAGTGACTTGGGTGGAACCCAACCCCCACCCCCCCACTAAGTAGGTCCTTGGTCACTGAACAATCTTGAGTGCTCCACCCTGGAGAGGAAGAGGGGCCCTCCAGGGTCAGCCTGCAGACAGCTGCATCCTTTCTGGAAATTAACCAGCGTGTCCTGCTGGCATCTGTTCTTGCACGATTTCACCTAGTCAAGCCCGTGAACCTGTGGGGAACTGGAACTTCGCGCGTGGAGGGCGAGGGTGACAGTCCTTCAGAAGGGTTTGGACAGCCGGCACCGGTGTGCGTGGCGGCGGATGAACAATCAGCAGCTACACTGTGCGCTTTCCCGCCCCCGCCTTGCTCCCCGCGGCCGGCGGCTTTAATCTGGGAAACAGGTTCTAGGGCTGAGAATTTAGCCCCCTCTCCTCGCAGCTGTCTGGAGCAGATGGGGCGGGGCGGTGAATCAGCACTCGCTTTTACGAAGGCAACCCGCATCCCCGCCAGGGGTCCCCAGCGGCCGCGGGGTTAGAACCCCATCCTCCGCCGCCCGCGCGCTAGGCCCGCTGGGAGATGTAGTCTCGTCCGCCCCTTTGTCCTTGGCCTCCGCAACGCGTCAGCTTAAAGCAGGGAGAACTACAACTCCCAGCAGCCCGCGCGCCGGAAGCCGGGCATGGCGGGCGCGGAGGGGGGGAAAGGGGGGAAGGGAGCCCCCGGAATAGTTGGGGCGAAGAAACTGGGGGGAGGTAAAGAAAAGGGAGCGCTGAGGGGCAATTGAGAAGTGGCACGCCCAGAGGACGGCGGCTAGCTGCAACCCACTGAGGGGGCGGCAGGCTGAGACCTGAAGGAGCACCCGCGCGGCCAGGGCGGGGCGCACGGGCGGGTGGGCGGAGCCTCTTGCGTCACGCGGTGTGGGCGGGGTCGCAGGGGGTTGTCCTCCCGCGGCACGCACAGCAGCCGCAGCCGCCTCGCGCCTGGTCCCGCGGTCGCAGCTCGTGCCGCCTCCTCCGCGCCGCCGCCGCCTCAGCCACTCGCTCCGTGGGTCGGTCCCTCCGGCACACGGGCTCCAGCCGCGCCACAGCCGCCCTCCAAGCTCTTCAGGCCGTCCCGGTCTCCTTCGTCCGGCTCGACCCAGACCGCGAAGATGGTGGACCGCGAGCAACTGGTGCAGAAAGCCCGGCTGGCCGAGCAGGCGGAGCGCTACGACGACATGGCCGCGGCCATGAAGAACGTGAGTGTCTCCTCCCCTCCCCCCGCCTCGCCCCGGCCGCCTCCGAGACGCGCTCCTCGGCGCGGAAGGCCCGGGGCCGGTCCCCGGGTCACCTCCCTCCGCACGGGGTCTGGGGAGGGTCCCGACAGCCGCAGGGACCCGGGTGGTGATGCGGCCTCACCCCAGCGTCCCGCCGGCCCAGCGCGCCGCCTCCGAGGCTCTCCCGGGGCTCGGGCTGGGGCGGGGTCTTGCGAGCCTGGGCGCGGGAGCGGGGTCTCTGGCTCTCGCGTCTCGGGTCTGCCGGGCACCGGAGCCGGGCGGTGCGCATCCTTTGTGCCCCACTTCCCCTCCTCCCAGCCGAGGCGTGGGGGCGGGGGACCGCATGGATGCGGTTCCTCTTTCTCTCCCCGATGTCTGGGCGGCGCCTTTCCCATTCACTCAGCAGGTCTCCCGGTTTTCCACCCCTACCCCGATCCTCGTCCCTGCAGCCTCCCCGACACATTCTCTAAGGAACCTCCCCGGGAAAAACGTAGGCTCCCCTGGAAATCTGGGCTTAGTGGTGCAAAATCGAAACCTCCGTGCTCACGTTTTTCTTAACAAAAGGCTGCTCTTTCTCCATTCCCCGAAGCAAGCCCTCTGGCTTTTAGGAAGGGGGGCACTTGTCTCCCTGACATTTTCATTGATTGATCTCCACATGTCACCTCCATTTTTCTTCGCGTTTTTGTATGGAAAAGGGTAGGTATTAACCTTTCAAATAAAGGTTGTGAATGTTAGCCGACTGGTTCCATTTGTGACATATGCCGTTTCTTTTTTGCATACAGGCACGCGTCTGTTGAAATTCCTATAAGTTAAAAAAAAATTCTGTCTGATCTGATATTGCAAACAAAGCGGTGGTGGGAGGCAGTATCAAGTCATTCCAGAAGATTCTGCATTTGTCATATTGCAGAGAGCCTAGACTGGGTGGAGGCTGGGAGGAGTTATTTTAAAGGGGAAAAAGTCGTTTTTTTTTTCCTTTACATTTGTTAGATATGTCTGAGGCTTTCTGAAATTTTTATTTTAAGCTGATGCATTCTCGTGGAGATGAAAAGAGAAGACTGATCTCCAGCTGGCGCATTTTGTCTGGGATGCAGATTCCTTCCTGTGTTGCACCATTTTGTCACTAACACTACATTTATCTCACGGGTTGGCACCCAGTTTGATATCATAGGACGGAAGTTGTGAATATTATAAAACGTGGAAGAATTAACCTAATAATTTAGATTTTTCCACTGTCTTAATGTTAACTTCCTGCCTTATGTAACAAAGGTTTTAAAATGCATCTTCACAGTGGATGTACCTTGCCTGTTAAATCATTTAAATGAAACAGGGGAGGTATTTCAGATTAATTCTTGAACAACTTTACTACATCTTAAAAGATGTTGGTACTGAGGCTTTCATAATTAAACCAGCTTTATTAACAAAAAAGGGTTTTTATCTTACTAAGGAAGAGAATTAGCTAAATTGGAAATACTGCTGTATTGATAATGTTGCCCCAATTGCTATTTTGTAATATTCTCATATAATACAAAGTGGATTTGGGGATAATCAATATTGGAAATATCTTCAGTTCGTGTTGTTTAGATTCTTCTAATTTTTCCATATTTCTAGTTCCACAGGAAAGCGAGTGACCTCGCACCTATATCCATAGCAACCCAGTGATGTCACACACAATGACACAGAGGCTGCAATGCACCTAAGGGCTGGTAGGGAGTTTGCAAATGGCATTTGTCCAAGGTAATGCAGAAATTTGCTGATAAGCCAGGTGGAATTGTGTGCTTCATCTTCCACCAGATAAGAATTTGCCCCCAAAATAAGGACTTCGTTTACCCTTAGGCATGCAAATCAGTGACTTAAATATGCCTATTCACCACCTTATTTCTAATTTTCTTAAAAAGTTTTTAAGATACTTTCATGTTTTTAAATACTCATCTCACTTATTTTAAAAATGGCAGTGATGGAATAGAAGTTTTAAATTTTTAAATAGGAATGTATGATCGCAGTGCAGGGCTGAAATGTATATTTGAGTTATTGCAAAATTGACAGGTTTTAATAAAATCTTTAAAAATCATGGCTTCTTTCTGGGTCATTTTCAATGACTTAAGGAACAAGAACCCTTTACAAAATATTTTATGTCTGGGTTTGGAAAGGTTGTCTTTTGGTTTGTCTTTCTGATTTTCTACACAGTATGGAAGAAATTGTAGTTTGTGAAATAAAGACCTTTCGTTAAGCATCTTCTGTGGGTTTGAGGAAGTAGGCTTACCCTCTTACCCTCATTTTCTCTATCTGTGAAATGCAGCAATCCCTACTTGAAAAAGTGGGAAATGGAGTAGGTGCTCCAAAGTGGTACCACTCGAGTGATTGTTTCTTCCCGTTTATAAAAGTGATTGGTGCCGGGGGTGTAGCTGAGTGGTAGAGCGTGTGCGCAGCCTGTGTGGAGCCCTGTGTTCGGGCCGCCCGTCCAGAAAAGTCCTCTTGAGAACTTAGAAAGTGGGAGGAAGAAACAGCTCCTTCCAAAGGCTGAGCTCTTGATAAGATCAAATTGATTTGCATTTTGTGGGATTATCATGTTAATAATGTTAGACTCTACTGGGTGAGTTGTGTATGGGTGACCAGGATAGGAATGGTGGGTGGTGGAGTATTTCTCAACGTCACGTCACTTTTTTTTTTTTTTTTTAAGAGGGACAGTGAGAAAGAACCTTAGTTTTTCATGTGGATTTCATTGCTCTCTCGCGTACTTACATACCTGGTGCTCGGGTTTGAACCTTGCATCCTTGCTCATGCCAGGCAACTGCTGAGCCACTGCTCCAGTCCTCAGGTCATCTTAAGATGAATGTGTGGGGGCTGGAGCGGTGGCTCAGCGGCTTCAGCGCTTGCCTGGCAGGCACGAGGACCCGGGTTCAAACCCCAGCACCACGTACACAACTAAGTGTTGGAGCAACTAAGGCCATGTGAAAAACTAAATAAAGTTGTTTCTCTCTATCTCTCTCCCTGTCCCTCTCTCTTAAAAAAATTAAAAAAAAAAAGATGAATGTGTGATCTTGCCTTGAAGACTGCACTGAAGGAGGAGAGGATAAACATAGATGTTTCCTATTTTTTAGACAATACAGTAGTCCCCTCTTATCTACATTTTTGCTTTCTGTGGTTTCAGTTACCTGTAGTCAGTCATTGTCCTAAAATATTGCATGGAAAGTTCCAGCAGTAATAGCAATTCATAAGTCTTAAAATCTTTATTATAATTTTTATTAATAATTGATTATTATTAATCTCTTACCGTGCCTCATTTACAGATTAAGCTTATCATGGGTATGCATGTAGAGGGGAAAATGGTACACAAGAACATTTCGGACTGTCCAGAGTTTCAGGCATCCACTGGCGGTCTTGGAAGATAGCCCCTTGGGTAAGCAGGGGACCACTGAAATGCCTGGAATTTTGGCTTTTCAGTAGCTTAAATTAATATTTCAAGTAGGCTACTGGTACTTGCCTGGCAGGGGAGGTTCTGGACTACTAATTTCCTTGATTACTGGGATAAGCAGTCTAACTGGGTAGTGGGAGCAAGGGTGGCAAAAGGCGTCGTAATCATGTATGAAAGCAAATATGATTCGTGTTGTCTGAGATACCGCATCTTTCCTGCTAGCTCTTCCCGGAGGCTAGATCAATAGCCATTATCGCTAATGGAGTGATGACACCACTGTAGACCCTTGAGAGGTGGAGTTCTGCCTGCCATTATTCTAAGTCGTGTGGTTTGAATTGTTCTCTTCTTCGAGGTGGAGAGAACACGAATTCCAGTTTGCTTTTCATGTGTATTCACAATACTGAAATGATATTAAATGCTTTTCCCCCCCCCAGTAATTTTAAAAATTTCATTTGTCTTTTGAATTGAGCAAAAGATTTTGCTAAAAGTACATCCTCACTGTAATACTCTGACAGCAGGTTTTGGGTAGGATTTCATCTCTAGTATGTGGGGAAGCCTTATTGATTGATTTAGTTAAACTCTAAATTATTAAAAGTGAAGAAAATTGTGTTTTTATTAAGTACAAGTCACATAAGCATAACATGAACATAACAGTCATATAGCAAAAGTTCAAGTGTACCACAATTTGAGTGATATTTAGTACATTCCACAGTGTTGTGCAACCATCAGCCATCATCTCTGTCTAGTGCAAAAATGAGAAAGTGGTTATTTTTACAAAGTGATGCTGGTTTGGACTATAGCCGGCTGCCTTTCAAAACATGATTACTGATTCAGGAATGTGTCAATAATGAAGTGCCCTCAACAGCTCACAGCCAGTGATAATTGGTGGTCTCTTTGTCTATGTTTTTGCAAAATCTGAATCTTTCAAGATAAAATGAAAAAAGGGACTTATCTTTAGTGAGGTTTGTACTGTGTTTCCATTTAAAAATCAGAACTTAAAAGCCATAACATTCACCCAAATAAATGAAAGCAATTTGCCTGGCATCTGAGCAAAGCTTTAACTGTTTGGAGATATGGAAGTGTCCGGGTGTTGCCACTCATTCTCAGCCCCAAGGCTGGCTGTTGCAGTGACTTCCCTGCTGTGGTCGTCCCCTAATGAACACTGCAGTGTGGGATGGTGGGCTGCACGGAGGGGGCTCCAAGTAGGGTGTTAGTGGGTTGTTGGTTCCCAGTGTGCTGTGGCTTTCGGGCTGGATGCTGCTACTTGCTCCCAGTTCCAGCACCACAACTTTTTATTTGGGAGGGTATCTGATTAATTCTCAATTCCTACCAGATTCCATGAGATGTGGAAGGAAAGTAACCAAGGACCACTTTCTGTGTTTAATAGAGGCAAAATTCACTTTTTGTATATGTAAACCATTATCTCTTCTGAGCTCTGCTTTCTGGCGGGGCTGTCTTTGTTGCCTTTTTGGGTTATAAAGGCTACGTACCCTCTACTTTATGGCCTTTGTTTCCTAATTATTCTATTATCTTCCTCAAATTCCATTGTAGGCATCAGTTATTTTTTTTGTACTGGGGTTGAACCCAGGAGTGCCCTGCTACTGAGCTGCACCCAGCCCTTTTTATTTTTTATTTTGGGATGGGTCACATGGTTGCTCAGGCTTGGCTTGAACTTGCCATCCTTCTGCCTCACACCCAGCTCAGCTGTCATTTTGATTAATTACAAAGCCATATCATTACAAAATCATTTGTAGAAATCTTTGAAATTTTGGTTTTACTAAATTATTGAAAAATTGGTTATATGAAAGTGATCAGTGCAGACTCCCAAATGAGGCACAGTGGCATTTGCTTATAGTCCCAGCTATTTGGGGAGGCCGAGGCAGGAGAATCACTTGAGCCCAGGACTTTTTTTTTTTCAAGAGAGGGACAGTGAGAAAGTATCAATTTAATAATTGTTTTTCATGTGTTTTTTTGTTGTTGACACTCTATTGTGTACATGGTGCCAGGGTTTGAACTTGCATCCTTGAGCATATCAGGCAAGCACCCTAACCACTGCACCAGGACTCCAACCTGGGCAACATGGTGAGGTTCTGTCTCAAAAAAGAAAAGAAACATTTTTAAGTCTCAGGCTGTAGTTGTAGCTGGATTGGCATCCACGAGGTCCCCTGAGTATGATTACCCCAGCATTGAAAAAAACCCCAAAATCAAAGGAAAGCTTTAATTTTAAGATAAATGGTTAAAAATGGTCTTGGTTTCATCATTGTGTCGAAATTGTTTTCTTTGGGAGAGGGTAACTGGGGATTGAATCAAGGAGTGCTTTCCACTGAGCTACATTAAACCCACAGCTGCACTAAGCCCAGAGCTACACTGAACAGAGCCACCTCCCCGTCTCCTCACCTTTTTAAAAAAATTTTGAATCAGGGTCTGACTAGCTGAGGTTGGCTTTGAACTTGCTATCCTCCTGCTTCAGCTTTCTGAACTGCTGGAGTTATAGGCCACTGCGCCCAGCAAAAATTGTAATTTTTTTTTTTTTAAGAGAGGACGGAGAGAGAGCGACAGAATCATTTCTACTGAGTTTTTCACATGGCTTTCGTTGCTCTGACACTCAGTTGTGTATGTGGGCGCTGGAGTTTGAACCCATGTACTTGCACATGCGGGCAAGTGCTGTAACCGCTGAAGCACCGCTCCAGCCCCCAAAATTGTAAATCTTAGACTATTGCATGAGCCTTTTACTCTGTTTTTTCTTTTTGTGGTTCTGGGGATCTAACTCAGGGCCTCAGGCCTTCTTTTTTTTTTTTTTTTTTTTTTTTTAAGAGAGAGGGACAGTGAGACAGAGAAAGAAACAACTTTATTTAGGTTTTTCACATGGCCTTCACTGCTCCAACACTCAGTTGTGTACGTGGTGCTGGGGTTTGAACCCGGGTCCTTGCCAGGCAAGCGCTGAAACCGCTGAGCCACCGCTCCAGCCCCCCTCAGGCCTTCTTGGTAGGCACTTTACCAGTGCATTACCCACTCCTCACTTTTTAAGAATTGTAAAGTGTAAGACAGACTCCTATCAGCATTTCGTAGTAAGGGTGTATCCCACAGAGAAACATTGCTTTACTCTAGTTGAATGCTGCTAAGGTGTCAACACCATTGTTTGGTTGTGAAGAAGTAACTAGAAAAGAATATTCTTATGAATACAGATGTTTAGCATGACAAAAGTTAAACTCCAAATGAACTCAGGTGTTCTTTTCATCTTTGGAGAGATCTAAAGCCACAGGTCAGTAGGTCTCTGCTATTGCTAGAACAGGACTGTCTGAGCTGGGACATGTACTGATATTAGCTAAAGAAGAGTCAGTCCTTTACCAGCCATCTCCCAGCTGAGGGTGAGGAGCAGTGAGTGGCAGCCAGAGAATTGGCTAGGTGGCAAGCCAAAGGCTTTCGGAAGGCAGAATTCTTCAAAGCCTTAGAGATTTGAAATTTTTAGATTTCTGAAGAATTATTGATGGCTCCTAAGCTGCCATAGTTAAATATCCTAGATCTAGGAAACAAGGGTACCTGTGGTGCCAGTCCTTTAAGGGTGTAGAAATAAGCCTAAGTCCCCCTCCCAGCCCCAGCTGGGGAGTAAACCTAAGGCATCACCATCACCCCAGCGAGCACAAGCTCTTTCATGTTGCATTCCCCAGGGCCCCCACCTTAATTTTTGATAATGGGGTCTTGCTGTGTTACCCAGGTTGGCGTTGAACTGGGTTTAAGAATCCTCTTGCCACAGCCTCATGCCACCATACCCAGCTAAGCTTAAAACTCTTTAGTGGGGCTGGAGCGGTGGCTCAGCGGTTTCGGCGCTTGCCTTGCAAGCATGAGGACCCGGGATCAAACCCCAGCACCACGTACACAACTGAGTGTTGGAACAACTAAGGCCATGTGAAAAACTAAAGTTGTTTCTCTCTTTCTCTCTCTCTCTCACTGTCCCTCTTTCTTTAAAAAAAAAAAAAAACTCTTTAGTGAATTGATTGTGTGTAATAATTGTGCTGTGGTAATCCAGCATGAAGGTGTAGTGTGTCTGCGGCAGAGGTCTGGCATCGGTAGTAGTCATGCAGTAACCCCACACTTCTGCTGGTGGCTGGTGTGCTTGTGTGGGAGAGCCTGCCTGGCACTGATGGGCCACATTGGATAAGTAAGTTTTTTCTTTTTTGAGGGGGGAGGGTACCAGGGAACCCAGGGTAACTTAAACAGTGAGTCACATTCCTGGTCCTTTTTGTGTTTTATTTTGAGACAGGGTCTCCTTGAACTTGCCATCCTCTTGCCTCCTAAGTTGCTCAAACAACAAGTGTGTGCCCCTGTGCCCTGCCTTACATCTGATATTTGTTGCATCTTTTTTTAAAGAGAGAGGAATAGTGAAAGAATAGATTTGTTTTTCATGTGGCTTTCGTTGCCCTGATACTTTGTTGTATACGTGGTGCTGGGGTTCAAAGCTGGGTCCTTGCACATGCCAGGCAAGTGCTTTAACCGCTGAGCCACCACTCCAGCCCAATTGGTCTTGAATTTGCAATCCTCCTGCCTCAGCCTCCCCAGTCTCAGCCTCTGGAGCCACAGGGATGATAGGCGTGCACTGTGGCAACCATCTTAATTATTATTTTTTATTTAGCATTTAGGTTTATTTGTAAATTTACATTTACGAATAGTATTGCTATGAATAGCTTTGCGTCCAAAGCTTCAAATACTACTTATATAATCCCAAAAGTGGAATTGCGGGAAAGATAGCTAAAATTAAAATATACATACATTCAAAGCCTGTACCACCTGGTGTTTCTAGGTGGGCTCCCATCCAACTACTAAGCAGACCTAACCCTGCTTAGTATCTGAGAACAGATGCATGCAGAGTGGTGTGGCTACAAACTTCCCAGTGATTTTTTTTTTCTTTTTTTAAAGAGAGAGGGACAGAGAGAGAGAGAACGGGAGAAACAACTTTATTTAGTTTTTCACATGGCCTAAGTTGCTCTAACACTTAGTTGTGTACGTGGTGCTGGGGTTTGAACCCGGGTCCTCGTGCTTGCCAGGCAAGCGCCGAAACCACTCCAGCCCCCTTCCCAGTGATTTTTAAGGCTCTTAAGACCCAGTACTCTTGAGGGTTTCGTCTTATGGACATTTTGAAAGATATATTTATGCGTCAGAATTGGAGAAGCATCTTTTTATGCTTGGTACTTGAGGAAAGCAGATTGTAGCCGAGGAGGAAGTGAGCGTGCCGGCTTCTCTGAAGCAAGGCTCTGACTCCCTCTACTGCTTTCCTGTGGTTGGAATGGTTGCCTTTTCTTTCATGGAAGCTTTTTCAAACCTACAAAATAAGGATGAGTAGTACGGTAAGCCCCCGCACACCCTGCCTCCCCTGTTCAGCAAATTGGGAATCTTATATCTAGACACTTATGGCCCCATTGGATTACTTACCATTTTGAAAGTTGGCTTTTTTTTCTTTTTCTTCTCTTTTTTTTTTTTTTGGTTCAGGCTTTGAACCCAAGGCACTTAACCACTAGGTAATTAACCACTGAGCCACATCCCCAGCCCTTCTTTGGTTGTTTTCGTTTGTTTGTTTTTAAAGAGAGAGAGGGAGACAGAGAAAGAATCAATTTTATTTAGTTTTTCATGTGGCTTTCTTTGCTCCGACACTTTGTTGTATATGTGGTGCTGGAGTTTGAACCTGCAACCTCATGCATGCCAGGGAAGTGCTAGAGCCACTGAGCTATTGCTACAGTCCCCCCAGCCCTTCTTTAAAATTATTTTTTGAGACAGATCACGCTAAGTTGCCAAGGCTGGTTTTGAATTTGGGATTGGCGTTAGCCTGCCAAGCCTCTGGGATTACAGGTATCTACCACTGTGCCTGGCGGAAAGTTGGCTTTTTATCTACCCAAAATTAACTCTTACTTGCCACAAGTGTACAGATTGCCAGCAAAATCTCTTTATAGTCAAATATGGCACCCCCAAAGTGTAGTTTCTTGCCTAGGGCTTTTGGCGGATAATTTACTTTTCCCTTGGTTTTTAAGAAAGCGCCTGACATCCAGGTGCTGCCTGCCATCAGCCTCTGTACCCAGTGGGTGGGGATGACAGCCTGGGTGGTCTGCTGGTGGAGAGGAGGATGAGGTACCTGTACTCATGAGCCAGATGTTCTGCTCTCTGCCATCCCTACAGGGCTCTTCTGTTCCCCTTTCTTGCTTCCTTTTATTCTGGGGCAGTTCTGTACATTCTGATTGGTCACTGAGGGGAGCTAACACAGCTGACTTGTTGGGGGCTATATGAGTAAACCAGTTTTGCTTTGCTTCCCAAGCCCAAACTCTTTTCCCGGAGGTGGGGGTCCTGGAGATTGAACCTAGGGGATGCTGTACCCATAACAGTTACATTCCCAGCCTTTCATTAAATGTTATTTTGAAACAGGGTCTGGCTAAGTTGCCCAGACTGGTGGTCTTGAACATGGCAGTTCTGCCTCAACAAAGCACTATTTTTACAAATAATTTTTGCCTTAAACGTGGCCATGCTCTTGGGTGTGGTGGTTCATGACTAATCCCAACTAGTTGGGAGGCTGGGAAGTAGGATCACAGATTTGAGGTCAGCCTATACAATTAATTTAACTAGACCTTGTCTCAAATAGAAAGACGGTGGGTGTAACTTGGTGGTGAGCTCTTACCTAGTATGCACGAGGCCTTGGATACCATCCCCAGAACTGCCCCTCCACTGTCCCCCAAAATTCACAGTAACACACACCCAGCAAGCATCTCCATGTTCTGTGTGTGTGCACGTGCTGCTGTCTGTTCCCAGACAGCCTGGGTTTGAATCCGTGTTAAGCTGCCTGGCACACATGCCCATAAACCCAGTGACTCTGGAGGCAGAGGCAGACGGATTGCAACAGGTTCAAGGCCAGCCTCAGCAACTTAGTGAGACCATTTCAAAATAAAAAAGACTGAGGATTTACCTTAGTAGTAGAGCACTGTTGGGTTCATTTTTCCAGTACTGCACTTTTTTACCAGTAAGTAACTGGTATCAGGTAGTAGGTACACTGATGATTTATTATTATTTTGGGGGGAAAAAAAGAACTAAATCTTGTTTATTGAGGAGGGAAGAACAACATTCTAGTCACAGGTTGAATTTTTTAAATTAGCATGAAACATTTCTTTTTTAAAGAGAGAGAAGAATCAGTTTTATTTATTTTTTCATCTGGCCTTTGTTTCTCCAACACTTAGTTGTGTACGTGGTGCTGGGGTTTGAGTCCAGGTCCTCAGGCATGCCAGGCAAGCGCTCCAACCACTAAGTCACCGCTCCAGCCCCTGAAATGTATGTTAAAATTATTTATTTGAAACTGGCACATAGGTTCGCCAAAGCTCCTTCTGAATGAATTACAGTTTTGATCTTGTTTTCCTGTGCTCGTCTGACTTGTTACATATGGTGTGTGTAATTTTTTACTGTATATTCATTGTGTGCTTCTTTTTTTTCTTTTTTGGTATTGGTGATTGAACCCAGGGGTGCTTAACCACTGAGCTCCATCCCCAGCCCTTTTTATTTTGAGACAGGGTTTTGCTAAGTTACTGAGGCTGGCTTTGAACTTGCTATCCTCCTGCCTCAGCCTCCTGAGCCGCTGGGATTATAGGCATACATCACTACACCTGCCCAATTTTTTATTTTATTTTTTAAGCTTTTAAATTTTTACTCTTTCTTTTTCTTTTTTTTTAAAGAGAGAGGGATAGTGAGAGAGACAGAATCAATTTTTATTTAGTTTTTCATGTGACTTTCGTTGCTCCAACACTTGGTTGTGTATGCAGTGCTGGGGTTAGAACCTGTGTCCTCGCTCTTGCCAGGCAAGTGCCGTAACTGCTGAGCCACCACTCCAGCCCCTTATTTTTATTTTTTTCAGAGTGAAAGAAGTAGGATTTATTTGAGAAAGAAAGAGACAGAACTCCCAAAGAGATCCAGTAGAAGGTTGCCCTGGTCTGCATTTTAAAAGTATCTGTTACATAGATTTCTGCATTGACTAAAAAAAATTTTTTTTAAAGATAGAATCATTTATTTTTTTTTCTTCTGGCCTTTGCTTCTCTAGCACTTAGCTGTGTATGTGGTGCTGGGGTTTGAACTCAGATCCTCGCCCATGCCAGGTAAGCGCTCCAGCCCCTCCCCATCCCTTTCGTATTCGTATTTTTTGAGACAGGGTCTCTCGAACTTGCTTAGGTTAGGGCCTCAGCCTCCTGAGCTCCTGGGATTATAGGCATGTGCCACCCTGCCTGGCTGACTGAGATTTTTAGCACAAGGTTAAGCGCTGTAGTTTTGCCATGAAGAGTCTTTACAAATAGTGTCAGGAGGTGAAGTGATGCTGCTGTGCCGAATGGAAGGACCTCATCTGAAGAAAGATGTGGGAGGACGGTGCCACCTTCTGTGTCAGAAATGTGACTTTGGTTGACAGGTAGCAAGTGCCTGCAGTCCCGCTAGTCACTGTAGCAGGAGGGTCATTTGGCAGGAGGCCAGGCTGGGCAATGTAGTGACACCTAGTCTCAACAGAAATGAAAATAAGAAATGTGATTTTGTATGGAATTTGGAACTTGCAGAGGATTTAAGTGAAGATAACAGGAAAGAAAAATATGCTAACTTTTAATTTTTTGTATGAAAACTTAGACATTCGAATATTTTGCAGAAATTCTAGGCAGATGGAAGAAATGAATGCTCTTAATCCAAAACCACCGAAGGAAGATCTGCTTGTGATGGGTGTTGCTGATCATATTTTGGGAATATTCATTCTGTGCAGATGTTGAGTGAACCAAGTGCTGCGGAATTTGGGAAGGACAGTTCTCAGGGCATCACAGCAAGTTGCCTAGAGGAGTGAGCAGAGCCCTTTGCGGGAGGTGAGGGGAAGGGCGAGGGTGGCCTGGCGTCAGTGTGTGGGGAGCAGGGTCTGGTGCAACTGCTCATGCCCAGTTGGTCTCAGGCAGTTTTGCAGTGGTGAGCATCCCAGGGAGCAGTGGGGTAAGTTGGAACAGCCTGATAGCCAGTGGAGTTTGGGTTTCTTTCCTGTAATGTTCAGAACCTATGTAGGCAGAGCAGAATCATCATCTAATTTTTGGTTTGGAGATGGCACAGGCAGCCATGTGGAAGTTGAGCAGGACGACCTTGAGGCAGAGGGAACGAGCCTGAATAGTAGAGGGTTGTGGGAGTCAGATGAGCACCGGACGAGTCCAGGGCAGGTTTGAGGTACAAAGACGCTGGAAATAACCTGGGAAAGAGGAGAAGGGGACAAATGGTGGGAAAGCTGTAGTCATGCTGAGTTTGAGGAAATGTGTAAGTAGAGGTGAGCTGTTACATGAACGTCACGTAGAAGAGTGATCACTCAGTGTGGTATCACTGTGTAAAAATTAGAGGGACTAGGGGGTAGCTCAGTGGTAGAGCGGATGCCTCGCATGTGCAAGGCCCTGGGTTTAACCCCAGCCACCGCCCTCATTAGAACATCTGAGAGCTGGAGATAGAACACCTCCCACCATCCTAGAATGGACACTCCAGCACTGTCTTCTGTCTCTTCATGATGAGGTCACCTAGAGAGAGAATGCAGAGTTGGAGTCAAAATGGGACACCCTGTGCCATGGCACTGGAATGAGGACGAAAAGTGTACACGGAATGTAAGAAAACCAGGAAAGAGTGGCCACTAACGTGGGAGTGGTCATTGGTTCAGTGGGGTTCCTTCGTGGCTGTGTGCATGCATTCTGGCATTGAACCCTGGGCCTTGCACATGCTAGCCAAGCATTCTACCACTGCCCTGCACACCCAGTCACTGTGAATTAAAATGAATACTGAACACAAAACACCACTGGATATGTGAGGTAGGAAGGCAGGTGATTGCTAGAGAGGCCACAGTGGAGGTGGGCTGAGGAGTAAAGGAAGGATGGAAGAAACAGTAACAAGTGTAGTTACTTCCAGAACCTTGGTTTTGAGACAAGAAGGCAGAGATGGGGATTGAAGGGCATCATTTATTGAAATATGAACTTTGTGTGTTAACTGGGAAGACGGAGTGTAGAGGAAAGAGAATGACTGATTAGGGTGCACAAGGGAAAAATCTCTTTATTTTTTCCCTTTGGGGTACTGGGCATCAAATCCAGGGCCTCAACATCAAGGCAAACGCTCTGCCACCGAGCCACACCTCCACCTGGGGAACATCTTTTTAGGCATTCAGAGAGGACTCAGTGACAGTTACCTGTTTAGAAAAGGGCTTCTAGCCTCAGCGTAGCTAGGGCCTTTTAAGCCAATTTTGATTTACCTAATCTTTGGAGTAGAGTTATTGAACTACTAGCCAAGGGAATGACATGATGTGTCTGGATTTTGTTTTTTTAAGACATCTGATGGATGTCTTCCTGATGTGGGCTTCCAGGTGAGCTGAGGAGCTTTCCTTTGTGTTCTGACAGCTAAAATTAAGATCCCACTGGGAAAGGTGAATGGAGACAAATGAACTTTTGCTGAAAGGCCTGTGCTTTGGTCCCTGGGTGCAGCTCTTTATTTATTGGGTGCAGATGGCACTTAACAGTAGCATTTGTGGGGAAGAAAAATATAGAACTTTTGAGTATGATTTGATTTTCAGAAGTTTATTTAGTTTGAAATTGTGGAATACAGTGTTAAATGTTTTAAATTAGTTACTGCCTGTATCATACTGCCCCCAAATAAGTATTGTTTGCAGGTCTGTGGGCTGGCGAGTGCCTGTCCTGCAGGCTGGATGAGCTGCAGTGGCCTCCCCAAAGCCCCACTCTCCAGGTTAACCCAGGCTTCTTCCTGGTGGCTTGCTGCTGGCAACACGCCTAGGGTGCACAGGTGCCTTTCAAGGCTCTGCTTGCCTCCTTGCTATGCTCCCTCAGCTGAGGCAAATCACATGACCAGACTTGGATTATAGGAGTTGAAAAATTCTTGGGGAGGAGGTAGATGCAAAGTCAATGCAAAGGAAGTGTTAGACACAGGGTTGGGAGGGATTATTAAGGGTCATTTTTGCAAAACAGTCTGGGATTGATACATCCCATGTAGATGCATGTCACTCAACAAGCATTCAGAAGCGATTGGTAGTGGACTACAGTGATTCATTGGTGATTCACATGGCTAAACTCAGATTATATGAGTGTGGAGTATGAGCATTATGCTAATAACACCAGAGAGAGCTAGGCAGTATAAGAATTGTTAGTATTGCTATGAAAAAGCAGATCGCATATGCCAGTAACCTGCCAGCTCAGAGGCTGAGGAAAGAGGATCACAGGGTTGAGGCCAGCCTCAGCAACTCAGCAAGGCCTTAAGCAATTGAGCAAAATTGTTTCAAAATAAAATATGAAAAGGCTGAGGATGATGAGGCTCAGCGGTTGAGTATCCCTGGGTTCAGTCCCTGGTACCCACAGCAGCAGCAAACAGAAAAAGCAGATGTGTAATAAAAAGAGCTGATCTTTATGACCTGGGTAGTGAGGATTTTTTTTTTTTTTCTCACTACCACAGAACTGTTTCTGCAACCCTTTGACCTGGGTATTGACAACTTACAGCAAAATTTTTCTACCTCTATGGTACTGACATTGAGACCAGAGTATTCTTTACTGTTTGGTGAGACTTTTCTGTGCTCAACCGCATCCCTGGCTTTTAATCCAGTAGATAATGTCCCAGAAAATTAGTATATGTGCGGGAGAATGGGGATTGAACCTGTAATCTCAGTACCTTGGGAGGCTGAGGCAGGAGGATTTCAAGTTCAAGGCCAACCTCAGCTGCTTTTTTTTTTTTTTTTTTTAAAGAGGAACAATGAGAGAGACAGAAACAATTTTTATTTAGTTTCGTGGCTTTGATTGCTCCGAGACTTCGTTTT
>PVKS010007511.1:0-63331 GCA_004027875.1 Aplodontia rufa | reverse complement strand
AAATAAATTGCTGGATGAAAATGTCATTTGTACGAGTATAAATAATTTACGTAACTTATTTAGGTAATGATTACTTTTAAACATTTGTGGTTTCTAAAGTATATGCATTCTGAAATATCAACTATGACTTTTATCTCTGCAGGTTTTGTTTTCCTTTTGAATTCCTGCTTTGCAAACTGCAATGACAGCTCGAGTACTTGTCATTGGCAGTGGTGGAAGGGAACATACACTGGCCTGGAAACTTGCACAGTCTCATCATGTCGAACAAGTGCTCGTTGCCCCAGGAAATGCAGGCACTGCCTGCTCAGAAAAGATTTCAAACACTGGTAATTATGTATCAAAATGGGGAATGATTATTACTATTTGTTAATGATAAATTGTCAGTTACATCTGTGCTTTGTAATAGTAGATTGCTGTTCAAGAATGGATGCTTTTCTTAAGTTTAAAGTTTACATGGTAATTTGAATACTTAACATACATTGTAAATGTAAGGTAACCTTTTGTTCCGAATGTGGCAACTCCTTATCACAAATGATTTTAAACCTTAAGAAATATATCCCACTGAAATGATAGCAAGTGCCTAATATAGTTTAAAATCTTTCTTTTTTGCTGCTGGAGTGGTGGCTCAGTGGTTACGGTACTTACCTGGCATGCGCAAGTACATGGGTTGGAACCCCAGCACCACGTACACAATTAAATGTCAGAGCAACGAAAACCATGTGAAAAATCCAATAAAAATTGATTCTCTCTCTCTCTCTCACCTCTCTTTTGAAAAAAAAAAATCTTTCTTTTTAAGAGTTTTATAGTTATACATAGGTGGATTTATCCCAACAAACTCATGTATTCATGGAATTCAATTTCAGATCATGGTCCCCAGTTTTCACTCTACCTTCACCCCCATCCCCTACTGTTCTCTTCCTACTACTCTACTAGACTTCTTTTCACTCATTCATTTATTTATTCTCGATGGGTTCTTTTTACTTATGCATAAAGGTGAAGTTCCCTGTAGTTAATTTCTATATGCATAAGCATGATTTTTTAAGAATTCATTGTGCGTTGCCTCTCCTTTCCCTCCACACTGCCTTTCGATCTCCTTTTACATTACTGATCTTCCATTTATCTTTATAATATGCTATCCTTCCCTCCCCATTTCTTTTATTTTACTCTAGCTTCCACATAAGACAAAAAAAAATTTGACCTTTGAGTGTCTGAGTGTGGCTTATTTCACTTAGCATCATATTCTCCCTTTCTATCCATTTACAGCAAATGCCATAATTTCGTTCTTTATGATTGAGTAGAACTCAGTCTCATATATATATGTATCACGATATACATAGATACGTACATATATCACAATTTCTTAATCCTGTCATCTATTGATGGGCACCCAGGTTGATTCTATAACTCAGCTATTATGCTACTGTAAACTTTGAGACAGCTATATCGCTATAGGATGGCAATTTAGATCTTTGGAGAAAAAGCAAGGAGAGGGTGAGATATTTGGGTTGTATGGTGGTTCCATCCCTAGTTTTTTTTTAGGAATATCCATACTGCTTTGTAGAGTGGTTTTACTAGTCCACTGTCCCTCCAACAATGTGCAAGTATACCTTTTGCCCCACAACCTCAGCAGCATTTGTTATTGTTTGTATTCTTGATCTTTACCATTCTGGCTACAGTAAGATGAAGTCTTAAGCTGGGTGCGGGGGTGTGCACCTGTAATCCCAGCAACTTGGGAGGCTGAGGTAGGAGGAACACAGGTTCAAAGCCAGCAACAACTTAGCGAGACCCTATCTCAAAATAAAAACTGAAAAGGGCCAGGGATGTGTCTCAGTGGTTAAGCTCCCATGGGTTCAATCCCTGGTACCAATAAATAAATAAGTAAATAATAAAAGGGAAAGAAAATATCTCCTTTCCTGGGATCTTTACTCTGGAGGTAAAATATCTGTTTATTGAAAAACTGACTCGTTTTATCTATATTCAATTGAGGTCATAGGGCCAAGCCAATCAAAATTTCCCAAGTTGTCATGAGACTGCTGCCATTTGCAGCCACTGAGGTTAGGTATATCCTCTTGCTACCTTCAGCCATATTGATTTGATTGGCCCTGCTTGGCCTACTTGTGTTTAGAGTGACTAATCTAAGGTACATAGTAGTCTATTCTTGCTAAACTCAGGTAGTTTCTATAGGTTGATAACCTGATCTCTGAACTTGCGGAAGAGAGTTGTATCTTACGATCATCATGCAGTTCTCTTTTTTTTAATTTTGGTGTTGGGGGTCAAACCCAGGGACTCATGCATGCCAGGCAAGCACTCTACCACTGGGCTACATCCATAGCCAGCCCATCCTGCAGCTTTTTTTTTTTTTTTTTTTTTTGAGAGAGAGAGAGAGAAAGAATTTTTATTTAGTTTTACCAACCTGGGCTGGTTCACCCCTCCTTAGGCAACCTGGTGGCCCCCCGCTCCCGGGAGGTCACCATATTGATGCCGAACTTAGTGCGGACACCTGATCGGCATAGCGCACTACAGCCCAGAACTCCTGGACTCAAACGATCCTCCCACCTTAGCCTCCCGAGTAACTGGGACTACAGGCACGCGCCACCGCACCCGGCTTTATTTAGTTTTTCATGGGGCTTTCATTGCTCTGACAGTTCATTGTGTACATTGTGCTAGGATTTGAACTCTAGTCCTTGCACATGCCAGGCAGGCACCATAACCACTGAACCGCTGCTCCAGTCCCATCATCCTTCAGTTCTTAACTTAAACTTCTCTGCTGGGCTGGAGCGGTGGCTCGGTGTTTACTGCGCTTGCCCAGCATGCACAAGTACACGGGTTCAAACCCCAGCACCCACATACACAACTAAGTATCAGCAACAAAAACCATGTGAAAAATTCAGTAAAAATTAATTCTCTCTGCCTCTCTGTGCCTGTCTGTCTCTCTCTGTCTCTCTGTCTCTCTCTTTAAAAAAAAAAACAAACAAACTTCTCTTTAACACCCTGTTTGACTCAACTAGAAATAGCCACACAGTTCAGCTCATACCAAATTTGTTTAATTCATACAAGTTTGCTGTGTGTATGTGTGTGACATTCCCATAGTGAGTTGTAAGCATCTGAGGGCTTAGGACAGTGTTAACATCATAATACCAGGACCTGTAGTGGTACCTGACAGTGGTTTCTTGATAAATCTTGAATGAACACATTAAGAACCAGTTTCTGAGTACATTCCGTGTGGTTGGTTAGTTGAATTATACAGTCAGTGCTGATGACATAGACAACCATGATTTACGGCTTTGTGAGAAGTTTACTGTTTCTTCATCATTTAACTGGCTACAGCGATAGCAGACAACTGAGCTATTACTTAGCTGAATGCACTCAAAATAGAATTTCTCCTGGTAAAGCTATCATCTGTACCAATGAAAGAAAGCCAATAGTTAATAGACTTAAGTATAATACTTAATGTTTAGTTAACTGAAACAGTGTTTTTGCAAACAATGGTGGATCTGTATTTTCTGTTCACAGCCATCTCGATCAGTGATCACGCTGCCCTTGCACAGTTCTGCAAAGATGAGAAAATTGAATTCGTAGTTGTTGGACCAGAGGCACCTCTGGCTGCAGGTAAAGTTCATTTGTGTTTATTAAAAAGGCAAATAAAGGGGCTGGAGCAGTGGCTCAGTGGTTTCGGTGCTTGCCTGGCAAGCATGAAGACCCAGGTTCAAACCCCACCACCACGTATACAACTAAGTGTTAGAGCAACTAAGGCCATGTGAAAAATTAAGTAAAAGTTGTTTCTCTCTTTTTCTATCTCTTTAAAAAAAAAAAAAGCAAATAAAGAATCATCTCCTCTCTTGGAATATGATCTCTACAGGAGAGATCTTGAATCTGTTATGGATGAGGATGTAACAATATTGGGAAAAGAACTTTTCCCTATTGAAGTTTGTAGATTTCAAATGTCAGTAATATAATGAGGTATAGGGATCAAATTCATAGTTATGAGAAACATTTATAGGTCTTTGCTCTATTTTGGTGTCCATTTAATAATCCATATATTCAAATACAACAAATAAATTTTTGCTGGTATTTTATTATTAGTATTGTTTTTTGTTTTGGGTACTGTGGATTGAACCCAGAGGTTCTATACCACTAAGCCTCATTCCCAACCTATTTTATTTTATTTTATTTTATTTTATTTTATTTTATTTTATTTGAGATAGGGTCTCGCTAAGTTACTTAGGACCTTGCTGAGTTCCTGAGGTTGGCCTTGAACTTCCAACCCTCCTGTCTCACCCTGCTGAGTTGCTGGGATTATAGGTATGCACCACAACATCTGCTCTGGTTTTGTTTTGTTTTAATAACGTTGTTCAGGCTAATCTCAAACTTAGGGGCTTAAGTGATCCTTCTACCCCAGCCTTCCAACTGGCTAGGATCATAGGCACCTGCTACCATGCCCAGTTCTTTTGCTTTGAATCATCTTTAGTAAGTAGCCTATTGTTTATAAGTAGTAGACAATATAAAAACTTAGTTATCCTCTGCCACCAGTTATCTGCCTTGTATAATGTGGATTTAGTCTAATCCTAATTCATATTCAGACTAAAAGGTTCCCAGAGAGATCTTTGGTCACCTATGTGACTGTTTGCTTTGATAGGAATTGTTGGGGACCTGACCTCTGCAGGAGTGCGATGCTTTGGCCCTACAGCAGAAGCAGCTCAGTTGGAATCCAGCAAAAGGTTTGCCAAAGAGTTTATGGACAGACATGGAATCCCAACTGCTCAATGGAGAGCTTTCACCAAACCTGAAGAGGCCTGCAGCTTCATTATGAGGTAGGTAGAAAGTTGCCTGTGAAGGGGAACTGTTTTGTTAGGATATTTAAAAATAAAGTCACTTTTATGTTGAAATGTATTGATTGGTTCTTAGAATCCCACAAATTTATAGTAAACTAATTATAAATGAAAATATTTTCAGCTGGGGATGTAGCTCAGTGGTAGAGCACTTGTCTAGCATGTGTGAGGTCTTGGGTTCAATCCCTGGCATCACAAAAAAAATTTTCTTTCTCAATAAATATTAGGCAAATAATGTTTTCCAACACCAAAATAAGGTGGGATTCTATGCATATAAAGTTTATATAATCTTGTGCCATTATAGAAAAACGAAATTTTAGTAATTATTACTGAGTAGTTCCTGGGAGGAAAATACACTTGGTGTTGCAAGTCATGTGCTCTTTTCACAGCCAAATTGAAAAGCACAGTGACGTCTTACAGCATAAAGGTTATTGATTTTGGGTGTAAATAATTAACCAGAGTGAAGAATCATCACTTGGTCATCTGCCACCACTGCTCCATTCTAAATCTTCAAATTAAACATCCTTTGTTCTCTTATATTTGGAAAACATTGAGTAGTGAGTAAATATTGTTAGACACATCTTTGTCCTCTTTTTGTTGACACTCCGCTACCCAGTATATTTTCCTTTCGTTTGGGTCAAGTTCATTCTTTATTCATTCTTCATCCTACAGGGTTTCTTAGGCACTGAATATTAATATTTCCTAGTAGCCAGATGCCTTGGGTAAGTAACAGTTTTGTTACTTACTTTGGGTAAGCCTCTTTCCAGATCCCCACTCCCATTCCAAAGTTTCTTGTGTCTGCTTCCAGAAATCATGTGTGCCCGTGCTTATATACAGCCACATCTTTTTTTCACATTTTTTACTTAAATGAGATTCATTACTCTTCTGTCTTAAGATCATTTCATATCCAGTCTGTACATCTGCTTATTTCTCCAAAGATTTTATCTGTGTGATCTCATCGTAAGTGTAAAAACTAAAATTGTATGTACCGTATGATCACAATTATAAAGGAATGCTTACCAAAAAAAGTCCTGGCACAGAGGCTATCAAAATGGTATTGGAATGATCAGTAACTTTTTTTCTGCTTTTCAGTTGCTGCTATAGCATATTACTATAGAATCCCAAAACATTTTAAAATTTTGAGTTGTAAGTTTTTTGGGGGTGCTGAAGGTTGTTCTGCTTCACAGTGCAGACTTCCCTGCTTTGGTCGTGAAGGCCAGTGGTCTTGCTGCTGGGAAAGGGGTGATTGTTGCAAGTAGCAAAGAGGAAGCCTGCAAAGCTGTACAGGAGATCATGCAGGTAAACTGATTCTTCTGAAAGTTTCCTTTTCTATTTATGCCACATAATTACTCTTTCAAGGTTACAAAATGTACATCAAGATAAGGAAAATCTTGGGCTGGGGATGCGGTACAGTGATAGTGGGTGCCTGTCGTTAGCAAGGTCCTGGATTCAGTTTCCAGCACCATACACACACACACACACACACACACACACACACACACTCACAAAGTTAAGGAGAACTTATCTGGCTAACATACAGCTATGTTATTTTTTATGATTCTATGTGTTACAATTCATTTCTATAGAATAGTTCTTACAGATCCATTAGTAACTAAACCATAATTCATTCTTTTGATGTAGGTTCTAAAATCCTTTGTTTTCAGCTACTCTAAGGTTAAGAAAACAATCCTCAGACTGTAGAACACACAAATAAATTCACAAACTATCCATAAAGTTAAAAGTATTTGTCCAGTGTGTCCTGAGTCTAAGAGAAATGGAGCAGTGAATGAATATGCTTTTTTCTTTCATGATTCATCTGGGTTGTTGCGATTTTACCCCTTAGAGAAAGCTTTCATAGGCATGCTTTAGTATATAGGCAAACATATACAGTCAAAATCAGGACATCAAGATGAAGATTAAATGGTAATAATGAAGGCATCTCGGGGCTGGAGCAGTGGCTCAGTGGTTCTGGCACTTGCCTGGCATGCACAGGTACACAGGTTCAAACCCTAGCACCACGTACACAACGGAGACTTGGAGCAACGAAAGCTATGTGAAAAACTCAATAAAAGTTGATTCTGTCTGTCTCTCCTCTCTCTCACTGTCCCCTTTTTCTTTAAAAAAGAAAGAAAGAAAGAGAAGAAAAGAAAAAAGAAATAATGAAAGCATCTGTTTTTCCCTCATTCCACCCTGGGAAACCAAGTCCTCAGGAAAGTGTTGGTAATCTTTTCATCTGCACTATTCACTCTCATTGTCTCATTGAAAATAGGAAACACTCACATGTTTCTTAGCGTCTTTCAGGAAAGGAAAGAAAAATTACACAACTCACATTTTGGTTCTTAATACAAATGATAAACAATGACAAAAGTCAACTAAATAAATATTAAAAGCTTATAATTTACCAAGATTTTTTTTTCCTACAATTAGGAGAAAAGTTTTGGAGCGGCTGGAGAAACAATTGTTATTGAAGAACTTCTTGAAGGAGAAGAGGTGTCTGTATGTGTGTTCATCTTTTTGGGGGCTGATAGCATATAAGATATCTGAACAATGTACCCAAAAAAGACTAGATTAAGCTGGTTACTGCATCTAAAATCATAAACCCTTTAGTTACAAAGAAATTGTATATACTTAGTATCCAGGATGCAAATGAAAAAGAGTTTATGTTCTGTAAATCATCCCCAGTATCTTAGTAGGGGCACTTGGACTTATATTCCATATTATCAAGGTTCTGGATTAATTCAGACGTTCACATATATTTTTATTACACAGTAAATAGTGAAGATGCATTCACTTAAATAAAGCTTCAGTACTTTGAAGTTTCAAGGGAAAAAAAATTAAGGTATTTTACTTGGAGAATAGTTTGTTTTTTCCCTAATTTATCTAAAAAAATTACAGATACTATGAAAGTTGACTATACAAGATCTTCTGTAGCTTGGGATTATGTATGTATCAATTTTCCTTCAAAAATAATTTTATGCAAAGAAGAGTCAGGGTATCAGGGTACATGTAATTCATCTTAGGTTTTTTGTTTTTTTTTTATGTTTTGGCATTTAACCTAAGTAGATTTTTTTGTTTTTCCATAGTGTCTGTGTTTCACTGATGGGAGGACAGTGGCCCCCATGCCCCCAGCACAAGACCATAAGCGATTACTAGAGGGGGATCACGGACCCAACACAGGGGGAATGGGAGCCTATTGTCCCACACCTCAGGTACTTCCCAGAAATTCTGCTCAAGTTCACTAGTAATTGTTTGGCCTTCTCAAAGAACTCTTAGGTGATGCTTTTCTACCTTGTTTTCTTTGTTTTGTTTGTTTGTATAAATTCTAAAAGTTTCTCTTGGTTTCTAAAACTAAGCTTTTCTGAAAGCCTTTGAAAAACGAAAATAGCCAATCTGAATTTTAACCAATCTAAAATGTAGTGAGGATTGGACTGGAGTGGTGACTCCGTGGTTCCAGTGTTTGCCTGGCCTCCACAAGGAGCCGGGTTCAAACCCCAGCACCACATACACAACTAAGTGTCAGAGAAACAAAGGCCAGATAAAAAAAATAAATAAAATTGATTCTCTCTCTCTCTCTTTTCTCCCTCTCTCTCTCTCTCTCTCTCTCACACACACACTATACATATATGTATGCATACACACACACATATGTATATTTATGTACTGTGAGGATTGAATAGATGCTTCTCTCTGTACCCTATATTTAACCCATGGGAGCTTATTATAGTGTAGAGTTCTTTTTCATCTCTGTTTACAGGTTGTTTTGGCAGTGCTGGGATTAAACCCAGTGGCTATCTACCACTGAGTTACAACCCCAGCCCATTTGTGAGACAGGGTGTTACCAAGCGCCCAGGTGGCCTTGAACTTGGGATCTTACTGCCTTGGCCTCCTAAGAAGCTGGGATTTTAGGCCTATGCTACCATGCCCAGCTTCACTTCTCATTATTGAAGCTATGGGACTTCAAAAATGTACACCCTTGGGGCTGGAGCAGTGGCTCAGCGGTTACCACACCTGATTGGCATGTGAATGTACACAAGTTCAAACCCTAGCACCACATACACAATGAAGTCTCGGAGCAACGAAGGCTGCATGAAAGACTGAATAAAGCTGATTTTAGAAAACAAAAAAAATTACACCCTTAACCAGGCATGGTTAAGGCATACCTCTCTTAAAGTAAAAAAAAAATAAATAAAGCTGAGCATGATGCCATGAGCCAGTGGCCTGGGAGGCTGAGGCAGGAGGATTGCAAGTTTGAGGCTAGCCTCAGCAACTTAGTAAGACTGTCTAAAAATACAATAGAAAGAGTAGAGATGTAGCTCTGTGGTAGACACTGAGTTCCATCCCACAATACAACCAAAAATGAAAAGTAAGATAACGGATAAACCAAAAAGACACAGTGGTAGGACACTGGGGTTCAATCCCCAGTACCGCAAAACAATAATAATGAAAGGTGATTTAACAATTTTATTTACTTGTGAAATGGTGAACTGATCTTTTGTTTGACAAGAAATATACAATCTAGCCTCTGCTTGTAATAATCTAGACTCACAGCATTTATTACTTAAAAATTAAAATTTGTGTGTATTTGGTGAAACATTGAAGAAAGGTTAAAAAAAAGCATTATGTTGTAAGCAAAGGGAAAGCAGACTGCCATTTGCTAGCTGTATGTCCTTGAGTATGGAATATATTTCAACTCTTTGAGTTCTCTGCTATTCTGCAAAATAAGTCTAAAATACCTACTTGATGGGGACGTGTTCAGCCTGTCTCGGGTAGTAAAAAAATGATAGTTCTTGTTGTCCTATTTCATTGCTGTATGTGATACCACTTATGAGATAAATTTTTTAAACAGCAGTTATACTTAAGCATTTCTATATGTTCCCCAGGTCTCTAAGGATTTGTTAGTAAAAATTAAAAACACTGTTCTTCAGAGGACAGTAGATGGCATGCAGCAGGAGGGTACTCCATACACAGGTAAGCATGTTGAAGTTATCATGGAATCATTTGTAGAGTAGCTTCCTACTTTTGATAAAACTTCATTTGCATTTTCTCTTTTTTTTCTACCAACTTTTAATTGGTCACTATTGTAATGTTTGTGGTTATTGCAAAATCTTTGAGTATTAGAAGTTTGTTTTCTAGATTTTATAGTAATAATGTCTTCATTACTAATTCTTTTTTATTAACAATTTTTTTTTTTTTTTTTTTTTTTTTAATGAAGGGATTCTCTATGCTGGTATAATGCTGACCAAGGATGGCCCAAAAGTTCTGGAATTTAATTGCCGTTTTGGTGATCCAGAGTGCCAAGTGAGTAACAATAATTAAAGATAATAAAGTATGGTTTTATAAGTGGTAGTTGTCTTAATCTCAAGATTCATCAGCCCTAGCTGGGCACGGTGGCACATGCCTCTAATCCCAGGGACTCAGGAGGCTGAGACAGGAGGCGGCCAACTTCAGAGCCAACCTCAGTAACTTAGCGAGGAGCTCTAGGTACCTTAACAAGACCCTGTCTCAAAATAAAAAATAAAAATGGCTGGGGATGTGGCTAAGTGGTGAGTGCCTCTGGGTTCAATTCTTGAAGCAATTGATCATGATCACCTTTGAGAAACATGTAAATTCTGCTAATACTCCAATGAATAAAATGTCTAGAGAAAGCTATAATTTATCTCACTTGTCATGTTGATTATGTTTTTCCAGGTGATCCTCCCACTTCTTAAAAGTGATCTTTATGAAGTCATTCAGTCCACCTTAGATGGCCTGCTGTGTACATCTTTGCCCATTTGGCTAGAAAACCACACTGCCATAACTGTCGTGATGGCAAGTAAAGGTTATCCTGGAGCCTACACCAAGGGTGTGGAGATAACAGGTGAACAGGGAATGAGAGGTTGGATTTCAGGGTGACAGTGACTAATGCCACCATGGGCCTCCCTCCCATCCAAAAGCTGCTTTTGCTAAGAAGGCTATGAAGCCCTCACCAGAAACCTTTCAGAGGTTTTTAACATAACTATATTGTTGGATGGATACCAAATATCCAAAATGATTGTATTTAAAAACCTGCCATCTATTTACCTTTCCATGTAAGTAGCCTAACCAAATTTCCACAGCATCCCCCAGTGCGGGCTTTCACTTCCACCCTTCCCAAAGGAAGGATGACAGTAGGACCTCAGGAAGTCAGGGAAACGTTAGTGTAAACAACACCTATGAGATATATTTTGGACATGATACCTGAATGATTCATTACAGGTGCATACAGTCTTGTGAAGTTTGACCCCTTAGTTTATACCATTAGGAAATATTAGTTGTCAATCTAAAAGGGTACAGACTGTTTTTAGGAGAAATTCCCTGGTGGAAATTTTAAAAACAAAAGATAGAGCTTATGGAAATTGTAAATCGCTTCACAGTGTAAAACATGGTGTTATTTAAAATCCTGCATCAAATCTGTTCTCTTACAGGGTTTTCTGAGGCTCAGGCTTTAGGACTAGAGGTGTTCCATGCAGGTACTACCCTCAAAGATGGCAAAGTAGTGACCAGCGGCGGTAGAGTCCTTACACTAACTGCCATTCGAGAAAATCTCATATCAGCCCTTGAAGAAGCCAAGAAGGGACTCAGTGCGATAAAGTTTGAGGGAGCAGTATATAGGAAGGACATTGGCTTTCGTGCCATAGCTTTCCTCCAGCAGCCCAGGTAAAAATCTTCTCAGGTAGTTAATAGCATAGTGTCAGAACTGGATTACGTGACTGTAGAAAATTGTGTGACCCCTATACTAAGTCAATCCGTATTCTTTTCTCTCTTTGGGACTGAACTATTCTTGGTCTGTATTTTATTTGAATCAGCTGTTAACATGATGGTTCCTTATCTGAAAAATTCAGCAATATCAAAGTGATAGTAAAGATTTTTATTCCTGTTATCACAGATAAATATTGTTTTGAATCATAATTCCTGGTTTTGTCAAAGAACTCAAGATGAGAATTATGGTCACCTAACTTTGTAATTTAATTTGATTATCCTGTAAATTTTGGTACTTGCATTTTGTCACTCATTTTAATCTATTACTGGAGTATTTTTTTTTTACCCTTATTGATTCATTTGCTGACATGTACAATTATTCCTTTGTAAAATCAAAATCAATAAACTGTTGGTTGCAGTGTGTTTTAATTTCTTAAGAAACTATCACATTTGCTATTGTTTATTAAGTTTTGTAGGTAGTACATCTTAGGACGATTTCTCTTTTCTCTCTCTCTCTGTCTCTCTCTCTCTTTTTTTTTTTTAGTACCAGAGATTGAGATTGAACCCAGGAATGTTTAACCACTGAGTCATACCCCCAGCCCTTTTTATTTTTTTCTTTTGAGTCAGGGTCTCACTAAGTTGAGGCTGGCTTTGAACGTGCAATCTTCCTGCCTCAGCCTACTAAGTTGCTGGGATTACAGGCATGCACCACTATACAAAATTGGGACAAAAAAATTTTAGCAACTTCATTAAAACTGTACTATTAGAGGCATTTTTTTTTTTTTAAGAGAAAGAGAGAATCAATTTTATTTATTTTTTTCATCTGGTTTTTTGTTTCTCTGACAGTTCTCTATGTGGTACTAGGGTTTGATTCTGGGTCCTCACATATGTCAGGCAAGTGCTTCAACCACTGAGCTGCTGCTCCAACCCCTGGAGGCAAATTTTCTTTTGAAGTTTAAACCCTGGAATTTTTTAGGAATCAATACTATTTAATGCCATGCTAAAAATTACATTTTCATTTAAAAATCACTAGATTCCATGGGAATGGCCTGTTTCAAGGAACTACAGTCTTAATTCTAATCTGAGTTCTTTAAGATAAAGATGAAACTGAAGATGCCACAATGCCAGTTGCTACCTGAGAATGGTTTTTTGTTTTTTGTTTTTGTTTTGTTTTGTTTTTAAGAGAGAGGAGCAGTGAGAAAGAGAGAATCAATTTTGTTTAGTTTTCCATGTGCCTTTCATTGCTCTGACACTTTGTTGTAAATGTGGTGCTGGAGTTTGGACCTATGTCCTTGTGTGCTGAGTAAGCACTTTAACTGCTGAGCTACCACTCCAGTGCCCTGAGAAAGTTTTTAAACCAGTAGAACTTTGTTTCCTATCTGAGAATAAATCTGGGCTGCAAATTTTGGATTTCACCTTTTTTTTTCTTTTTCCAGTTTTGAGGTGTTGGGGATCACACCTAGGGCCTCATGCAAGGGAAGCACTCTACCTTTACTCTGTTTTGACAGTGTCCATGCTGACATTGAACCAAGAAAGATTGTGGCAAAATATGAGTGTATTTAAAAATAGAATGTTGGTTTCCAGGGGCTAGAGAGAGGGAGTAATGGGGAGTTACTGTTTAATGGATACAGAATTTCAGTTTTACAAGATAAAAAGAGAGGTGGAGGATAGTGATGATTGTATAATATTATGAATATTTAATGTCACTTAAAAATCGTTGAAATGGTAAATTTTATGTGTATTTTACCACATTAAAAATTTTCATTTTAAAGAAGATATTTAGCAGCCTGTAAGAAGTACGTCTGGAAGAAATAGGTCAAGAAGCTAGAGCAGTAGTTCTCAGTAGAGGTGATGCAGTGGAGTTACCTGGGGAGATTGTTTAAACATTTCAATTCCCAAGGCTAAGAATGAATCCGTATAGATAGGCATTCACTGTCAGATTTTAAGCACCTGAGGGAATGTGAAAGTTACTTGGGATATCTTCTGCTTTAAATACTATTTTTTACTATTAAAATACTTTTTTCTGGCGTTAAGGTGATGTTTTGGTTGTTATTTGTTGTTTCCAACTCCTTAGGGGCCTGACTTATAAGGGATCTGGGGTAGATATTGCAGCTGGAAATATGCTGGTTAAGAAAATAAAGCCTTTAGCAAAAGCCACTTCCAGACCGGGTAAGTCAGATCCTGTACTTTGCTAATTTATTAACTGACAGGTGTGAATTGATTTGGGTTTTATGTGTAACTGAGAAAGATTTTCCAAATTAATGCCAGATTCCTTAAAGTCTTGCACTACTTAAGCCAAACCCATTGTTATCTCCTTTCTTTTTGTTTTTATTTGTTTCAGTACAAGATTAAACCCAGGAGTGCTTTATCACTGACCTACATCCCTAGCCCTTCTTTATTTGTTTTTTCTTTTGAGATAAGGTCTCACTAAGTTGCATAGGGCCTCAGCCTCCCGAATTGCTGAGATTGTAGGTGTGTGCCACCTGCCCAGCTCTTCTGCCTTCTTATCCCCAGTATTAAGTAAAACTGCTTTCTCCCTTCCATTCTCAGGAAAGGCAGCTATTTTAGCCATTCCTACTAAGAAGTAGCATGAATATTTGTGTTTAACTGATCTTTAAAATGCAGTAAGTAATTAGTGTCCTCTGCAACAGGCTGTGATGTAGATCTTGGAGGTTTTGCTGGTCTTTTTGATTTGAAAGCAGCCAGTTTCAAAGATCCTCTTCTGGCCTCTGGAACAGATGGTGTTGGAACTAAACTAAAGGTAGAAACTTTTGAATAAAGATTTTTTGTGAAAGATGAGGGAATTTACTGTATTATCCCATATATATTTTTCTGTTTTGACATACACGAGCTAAAAAGAACAATACCAAATAACCATATGACTAAAATGTCTTCACGTTTCCAGCAACAAAATGTTGTTGAGGCTGTATTTGAATGGAAGAGCATTTTAGGAAATAAAAAAAGGATAGTTTTGGACCAAGGTGCTTATTCAGTGTTCTTTGTCTTGGGGTGTTAAGAGGGTCTGGCCAATGTCAATGATATCTGTTAGCCTCCATGGATAAGTTGACAAGATGCAGTGTGGTTTTTATTCTCTAATATGGAATGTGGATATTCATGTTATTTTGTAGATTGCCCAGTTGTGCAATAAACATGATACCATTGGTCAAGATTTGGTTGCAATGTGTGTAAATGATATTCTGGCACAAGGAGCAGAGCCCCTCTTCTTCCTCGATTACTTCTCCTGTGGAAAACTTGACCTTCACATGTCTGAAGCCGTCATCGCTGGAATTGCTACAGCTTGTGGTCAGGCTGGATGTGCTCTCCTTGGTACGATTATCCATTTTAATGTCCTTTTTTTCCCCTTGCAGTGCTGGAGATTGAACCTAGCACCTTGTGCATGGTAGACAAACATTTCCCCACTGAGCTGTACCCTGCAGCTCCAGAGCATCCATTTTAATCACAGGTGCTTCTTACTATATGTTAGCCCTATGTGTAAATGTGATTGGTGTTAGGATAGCTAGTGAATGAGACTATATCACAAGATGTAGCAAATGAAATATATAGGTACAACTACTTGAATTAACCTTAGACCCTGGTGCCCTCAACCCCTCCTCAAGGGTTTATCCCCTAGGCTCACACTCCTACACTCCTAAGTTGTCAGTCTTTCAGGGTGCTTATCCATTGAGCCACATCCCTAGCCCTTTTTCTTTTGAGACAGGATCTTGCTGAGTTGCTGAGGCTGGCCTCCTGCTTCAGCCTCCTAAGTCACCGGGATTACAGGCATGAGACTTAGAAAAGTGAATTTGTAAGTGGATAAGGAACAAAACTAGTACTTTCATGTTATCATTTCTATGAACAAATAAGACCCAATTCAAAAAAATTGCCCTTTAACCATCTTTTAGAGCACAATCTCTAATTTGGAATTTATGTGTCTGTACTTTCTGACTATATATAATGTGATCATAAAGTACACTGTTACACTTTATGAAAGGGCATTTGGAGTTGAGCAACCCTGATTAAATTATTTCTCCATTAACTGGAAGATGGTCCAGATAGAGTGATTTTAAAGATCAGATGTATCTGAGAGAGGGCTGGAGTGGTAGCTCAGCGGTTACAGCGCTTACCTGGCATGCGCAAGTACACGAGTTCAAACCCTAGCACCACGTACACAACAAAGTCTCCAAGCAACGAAAGACAAATGAAAAAACAAAATTGTTTCCTCTCTCTCGCTGTCCCTCTCTCTTTTAAAAAAAAAATATGTATATATGAGAGCATTTTTTAAGCTCAACTTCTACAGAAATGATGGTATATTCAACTTAGTATTTATCCTATAAAGGTAGTGATATTTGGAGGCAACATGCAGAAGTAGTGACCTTATCTAAACATTTGTGGAAATTAGAAGTATTTCCCTTGTAATTATGCTTGATTAAACGTGCTTTTAACCAGGTAATAGAACATAAGGTATAACCAACCATGTGTTGAAAATGAATAGTTGCTGTCACTGTCTCCTAAGCAAATTTATAAATACAATATGATTTCTTTGATCTTGTCTTAACCTACCAGGAGGTGAAACAGCGGAAATGCCCGACATGTATCCTCCTGGAGAGTATGACTTAGCTGGTTTTGCTGTTGGTGCCATGGAACGAGATCAGAAACTCCCTCATCTGGAAAGGATCACTGAAGGGGATGTTATTATTGGAATAGCTTCATCTGGTCTTCACAGCAATGGATTTAGCCTTGTGAGGAAAATTGTGGCAAAGTCTTCCCTCCAGTACTCCTCTCCAGCACCTGATGGTTGTGGTGACCAGTCCTTAGGTAAATTCATTCCTGCCTAGAGATGACTAAGCAATCACTTAGTGTGTTTCGTTTTTCATTACGTAAAGTTAGAATGGAATGGATTACATTATCCTCTGATTTTATTGCTTGGGCATTATTATAGATCTGGTGTGTCTTTGCAAGTTCACATTGTCCATTTCAGAACTGTTTCATATGTTTTGATTTGTTATATATAGGCTATTTTTCTCTTATTTCTTCAATCTTAGGGGACTTACTTCTAACTCCAACAAAAATCTACAGCCATTCTCTGTTACCTGTGATACGTTCAGGATATGTCAAAGCCCTTGCTCATATTACTGGTGGAGGACTGCTAGAAAACATTCCCAGAGTTCTCCCTCAGAAATTTGGGGTGCATTTAGGTAAGTTCACTGAAGGGAATTTTTATTCAAAATACCACTGGGAAATAATATATGCTGTGGAAGAAATCTCTGGGTAGTTAGTGAACATGTAAGTGGAAACTTCTTAATCATTGAGGTTTCTTGGGGGGAAACTAGGATTAACCCTTCCTTTTTTTTTTTTTTTTTTTTAGAGAGAGAGAATCAATTCTATTTAGTTTTTCATATGTCTTTTGTTGCTCCAACACTTCATTGTGTACATGGTGATGGAGTTTGAACCTGTGTCCTCAATGCACGCCAGGCAAATGCCATAATGGTAGCAGAGCCACCATTCCAGCCCCAGGATAGCCCTTTTCTATACCTCTTTTGATTATCCATATTTATTAGGCATGTAACAGGCTTATGTAAGGATTAAAGTGCTATAAGCAGATCCTCCAAAGGAGTTGGTAACCTCAAACTCTTAAGTAGTCCACACTGGAGATAAAAGAACCAGGGCATAGAGAAGGGAGAAACATTAGAGAATTATCTCTTGCATAGAAGGAAAAAGAAGTCTCATGTTCCTAGTCAAGCAGACAAGTGGATAGCAATCTCACTAATGCAGGACAGAGAGTAGTGGAACATGAGGTGAGGATACAGTTTTTAAGAACTTCAGTGTATCAGCTAGGCATGGTGGCACATAACTGTTATCCCAGCAACTCAGGAGGCTGAGGCAGGAGGATTGGAAGTTCAAAGCCAAGCCTCACAACATAGGCCCTAAGCAACTTAGTGAGACCCTGTCTCGTAAAAAAAGGGGGGGCGGGGAGCTGGCGATGTTTCTTAGTGATTAAGCGTCCCTGGGTTCAATCCCTAGTACCAAAAAAAAGAAAAGAAAAAAAATCTTCAGTATATCTATTCCAAGGCGACTGAGTCTAAGTTAGAGATTGGACTGAAGATAAGTTGAATGGTTGTATACACAAAGTTGTAGTTACAGCCAAGAGGTTATTCCTCAGAGGAATAATTACTGAAAAGAACAGTCAGAAGTAGGGACTGAGTCATGTGAAGTATTATCATCAAACCCAAGGGGAGATTTTTCTTTATTTTTTTCCTTTTTTATTTTATTTTGGTCCAATACTAGGGATCAGATACTAGACCTCGCACATTAGGCAGCACTCTACCACTGAGCTACATCCCCAGCCCTCCTGTTTTATTTGAGACAAGGTCTTGCTAAGGTGCTAAGGCTGTTTTCAAACTTGGATCCTCCTGCCTTAGCATCCTGAGTTGCTAGGATTACAGGCATGCACTGCTCTGCTCCCCACTGCTGTTGACTTGCTGTTGAAGTAGTATCATGGTAGCTAAATCTTTTCAACTATATTTTTAAGAATTGACATTTCCCAACCAATATAAATGGAATTAAATCAAGCACAGGCGAGGACTCATAGACATGAGATGTATTTTACAAATTATATTAACTCCAGAGAATTAAAAAACTTGATTATCCTGCAAATATCAGTAAATAGGGAAAACTGATAGTAAGCCTCATTATTTAGTTAAGTGCTACATTCTTTTTCTTAGGAGCATCATAAATAGGATTCAGAATTGTTTTTGAAAATCAGATCGCATAACCGTACAGCTATCAAAATTATTATTCAGAAGTTTCACACGTAGACTTAAAATTTTTATTAGAGATTTTTGTTGCACTGTTTGTAATAATAGAGGATTTTTTTTTTTTTAAGAGAGAGAGGAACAGTGGGAAAGAATCAATTTTATTTAGTTTTTCATGTAGCTTTCATTGCTCTGACGCTTCATTATGTATGTGGTGCTGGGGTTTGTACCTGCATATCCTCACACATGCCAGGCAAGCGCCGTAACCACCGAGCCCTGATATATTCTTATAGTATACCTAAGAAGAGTATGTTTTAAAATAAAGAGGTTCAGGGTATTGATCGTAATCCTTTTCTATAGCATGATTTTTCTTAAATGACACATATATTTTCTCTAAGCCTGTATATACACTATTAGTTTTTCATGGTACTTTGGGTGCATATTTGTCATCACAGACGAAACTAAATATTCACAAAAGGATAGTATATCAACCTCTATTAGAATTCAGCTACTATCACATCAAATCCATTAGAGAGTTTTTAAAATCTAGTGAGTTAACATAGCCCAAAACCTCAGTTAGGTATGATTGCTGGTCATGTGTTTCAACAGAAACTGGGTGTGGTGGCACATGCCTGTAATCCCAGCAACTTGGGTCAGGAGGATCACAAGTTCAAAGCCAGCCTCAGCAACTTAGTGAGACCCTGTCTCAAAAAAAAACCAAAAATATAAAAAAGGGTTGGCAATGTGGCTCAGTGATTAAGCACCCTGGGCTCAATCCCTGGTACCAAAAAAATGTTTCAACAAAAAAGGTTATTAATGGGGCTGGATTGGCTGAGCAGTTTCGGCACTTGCCTGGTATGAGTGAGGACTCAGTTTCGAACCCCAGCACCATATACACAATGAAGTGTCAGAGCGACAACAGCCACATGAAAAACTAAGTAAAATTGATTCTCTCTTTCTCTCTCTCTTTCTCTCTTTCTCACTGTCCCTCTCTTTCATTTAAAAAAAAATGTTATTAATGTCTAAGGTAGAAATGGATCCCAAAAAATAAAAACTTCTGATAGCCCAGTTTGTAGTTTTTTCTGATCTAGCAGAACCTGATTGTGATTTCTATGTCTGTATATATGCATTCTTTTATACTTTTATAAGACTGTGGTTAATCATACAACTTGCTTGTTTTCAGATGCTCGGACTTGGAGGATCCCCAGGGTCTTCTCATGGTTACAGCAAGAAGGACAGCTCTCTGAAGAAGAGATGGCCAGAACATTTAACTGTGGAGTTGGAGCTGTCCTGGTGGTATCAAAGGACCAGACAGGGCAGATTCTGAGTGATATTCAACAGCACCAGGAAGAAGCCTGGGTGATTGGCAGTGTAGTTGCATGTCCCGAAGGTAGCTCTTTTGTTTTTAGCCATATAAACTTTTTTTTTTTTTTTAAAGAGAGAAAGACAGTGAGAGAGACAGACAGACAGACAGAATCAATTGTATTTAGTTTTTCATGTGGCCTCCATTGCTACAACACTCAGTTGTGTACATGGTGCTGGGGTTTGAACCCGTGTGCTTGCACATGCCAGGCAAGCGCGTAACTGCTAAGCCACCGCTCCAGCCCTAGCCATGTAAATTTAAGTATACCTGAGCCCTGCCTCATAAGTTCTTAGCCCACCTTTGTTCCAACCATTGCTATGACATCTGTCTTTACCCAGGTGTGACATGACAGCACCCACCCCATATACCTCTTGATTTCCCCGTTGGAACTCTTCTCTGTGTAGAATTCCCACGTGCACAACAGCACTGTGTAGGGTCACTTCCCAAAGGAATCTCCCTGCATGCAAGCCCTTATGACTCTGTTTTGTGGTTCAGCTAATTCAAGGGCTAATTGGTGAACACGCTGACCAGTACCATATGTTACTAAGGACTTTACTAGAAGTGCTAAAACTTGGCAGAATGTCAGAAAATCCACTCAGGCAGCTAACAGGATTATCAGAGCTTGTTGACCTTGCTTCTCTCTACCTTTCTTTCCTCTAGTGTGCAAGTTTCATTTTCAGGCAGATTCTCCACATACTAGAAAGATAACACTTCTGCTCTTATGGCAATAAGAAGCCCTCTCTTCTTCACCAGAAGCCCTTTCTTCTTCACCATTCTATCTCAAGTCTTTGAATGACCTTGCCGAGTCAGGTGCATGACTTCCACTAAGGCCAGGAAGTCATGGCATGATCCCGAATGGTCTCACTAAGATTTGGGGTTTAGGGACAGAACACTGGCAAGCAGTAATATATATCTCCCATATGCTCCAAAAGAGTGATGTGTTTTAGAACTCTTAGCTGAAGTAGATGATTACATATGTTCATCTCCAGGAAGTTTTTATAAGTAATGTTAAGTGTTAAAAACCTGTTAAACATTTTAGTGCTTGCATAGCTTATTTTCAGAATAAAATACAATATTCTAAAGTTTTCATAAAATCTTTTTCTTTACATTATTCCTATAAATTCACAATTGTTCTTTCCTTATTTTGGGGTATGTTTGAAATGAAGGTTCCCCTCGTGTGAAAGTCAAGAACCTGCTCGAAACCATGCAAATCAGCGGGTCAGTGTCAGTAAATGGCTCCTTGAAAAATCACTTCTCTGCCCAACCAAAAAAGGCAAGAGTGGCTGTCTTAATATCTGGAACAGGTGAGACATGGCTTCCTCTCCAATGCAGAGCTACACAGCTCTTCTCTTCCTTCCTGACTACTCCCACTACCACCAAGAAGAAACCTTTCAGATTGTAAGGCAAAGTCTGGGGGCAGGGACAATTATAAAGGATTGGTATCATTTCAGTTTCCTTAGTCTTTTTTTGAGAATCAATTTTTTATTTTTCAATTGTTTTTGGGTTTTTTTTTTGTTTTTTTTTTTTAAGAAAGAGGGACAGTGAGAGAGAAAGAATTAATTTTTATTTAGTTTTTCATGTGGCTCTTGTTGCTTGGATGGACACTTCATTGTGTGCATGATGCTGGGGATTGAACCTAGATACTTGCACATGCCAGGCAAGTGCCGTAACCACTGAGTAACCGCCCCAGCCTGTTTTTCGTTTTTCTGACACTTTGTTGTGTATATGGTCTTGGGGTTCAAACCTGGGTCCTTGAGCATGCCAAGGCAGTGCTCAAGGCAAACGCTGTACTGCTGAGCCACCATTCCAGCCCCTGTAATATTTTCTTATGTGCATATCTGATTTCCTCAGAATACAGTTCCACAAATATAATTATTTTACAAGTCGATTTTAAGATTTCAGGATATTTTAGGCCTATGTTGATGGTAAAGCAAAGAAACTATTTTGAGGGTCATGATGGTTTGTTCTTTCTGAAAGGCAACAATTTTTCTTCATCAGTCAGTATTAAAATCATGTTACTATTTCTACTGTAAAGCTAAAGCATAAGAATTTTCCTCCCCTTTTGTTACTGGGGATTGAACCCAGGGGTGCTTAACCACTGAGCCACATCCCCAGCCCTTTTTTATATTTTATTTTGAGACAGGGTCTCGCTGAGTTACTGAGGCTGGCTTTGAACTCACAAACCTCCTGCCTCAGCCTCCCAAGTCACTGGGATTGCAGGTGTGCACTGCTGCACCCAGCACATTATTTTGCAGGACCAGTTATATACCCTAGAACCAAATATATCTGTGTTTTTTACGATATCCATTACCTCAAGAGGAGGGGAGTTTGAAAGCCTCACATATGTTGTCAGACTTTTCTAAGGTATGTGTTTAGAAAACTTTAGCCACTCCCTATCCAAAGTGGAACATATATCTCTTTTAAGAGTTCACTTGTGGACGATGTGGGAGTAATTCTGGTTTAAGAACAAATGCAACATTTGTTCTTGATTGTATGACAGTGATTACCTCCTAATTGTAAGACTACCTTGAACGAATAAAAAAAAGAACAAATGCATGTCATATTGTTACTTTATATGCATTTATGATTGTATAATAATTCAACTCCCTAATTAAAAAAATAATAATAATAAAGAAGAGTTCACTCATATTTTTTCCTCCATTTTCAGGATCTAACCTCCAGGCACTCATAGACAGCACTCAGGATCCAGATAGCTCCGCACACATTGTTGTTGTTGTCTCCAACAAAGCTGCAGTGGCTGGGTTAGATAAGGCAGAAAAAGCTGGTATCCCAACAAGAGTAAGTTTCTTAGGAAAGTCTAGTCCTGTGGGCTATTTTTGTCTGTCTGTTTGTTTTGTTTTCTGTGCTGGTGGATTTAACCCAGGGCCTTAATGCGTGCTAAGCATGAAATCTACAGTTACCTCTCACTCCCGTGCAGGCTGTACTTAAACTCATAATGTGCTCTCAAGTACCCATAGCTGTCAGTTACCTGGCCTTTCATTTCTGCTTTTGGGTGGGTGCTGGGCTTGCCTTTCCTCTCCATCCTGTTACTGTTCCTCAGTAACTCTTCACAAGGAAGGGAAATATGGGTCTATGCGAAAGTTATATTTTAAATTATTTTTGGTAACACTGAAGAAGTTGTGTTTATCTCTTTCTGTTACAGGTAATTAATCATAAGCTATATAAAAACCGGGTAGAATTTGACAATGCAATTGACCAAGTCCTTGAAGAATTCTCCACAGACATAGTCTGTCTTGCAGGATTCATGAGGATTCTCTCTGGCCCCTTTGTCAGAAAATGGAATGGTAAGCAAAAGTTGCTTAGTATCAAATTGAGAAACCTAGTGCCAATGAACTACAGAGTAGTCAACTTACCATACAGTCCCAGTAGTGGAATACTTACTGTGACATTTTACTTAATACAGGTCATAATTTAATTTCAGACCCAGGTTTGAACCTCAGCACCATATACACAACTAAGTGTCAGAGAAACAAAGACCAGATGAAGAAATAAAAATGATTTTCTCTTTCTCTCACTCTCTCTCTCATTCTCTTCCTCTCTTTAAAAAAAAAAAAAAAAAATGCCCAGTCATGATTTGTTTATTAATCTGTCAGTTTTCTTGGGATTGTTTTATCAATCACTTTTTGTAATATAGTTTAGTTTCATTGCACATTACTGCAAAGATAATATTTTGTTTTCTAAATTAGTATTCAGAAGACTCTTTTTACTTATTTTAGAAGCAAGAGAAAGTGATTCCTTGTATCCCAAAGTGAAGAGTCATCCTGTCCTAGGAGACAACAGATCATTGCCAGAACATGGCAAAAAAGACGTTACCCGAAAGCACATACTATCTTGTGTCTTTGCCTTTTTCCTTCATAATTTTGGCTATGTTGTATTTTCCGTTTTTGTGTGCACATTTGGGAAGTAAATGCATTTTCTGTCCAAAAAGTTTGTTTTCTTAGGTGAGTATAGTTCACACACAGCTCACCAATCTAGCATCTGGCTGGTGGGCGTACCACTTTGTGGTTACAAGTCAAGCTTCCATCCAGCTTAGACACCACCTCCCCTGCCCCTACCCCCAACTACCAGCCCTGCAGATTCCTGTTCAGAGCTCCCACCCTGCCGGTGACTATGCAGGTCAGACATTTATTGCTGCTAGGGCCTCCTTGGACAAGAACTGTATTTCCCTTTGCCTTGTTTCTGTGTTCTGCAAAGAAAACACCCATCCCCAAAATCTAGGTGGCTTGATTCTAGACAAGAAGACATATTCTTTCAACAGAATATTAAAATTCTGACCACTATGCTTTTTTAATTTCTAGGAAAAATGCTGAACATCCACCCATCCTTGCTCCCTTCTTTTAAGGGTTCAAATGCTCATGAGCAAGCCCTGGAAGCTGGAGTCACAATTACTGGATGCACTGTACATTTTGTAGCTGTGAGTATATCTTTTTCTACCAAAATAGTAGGATTAGTATTTAGTTATAAACTGCACTGGCTAGAAAGTAAGTTTCAAAACCTTTGCTTTCTTTTCCAGGAAGATGTAGATGCTGGACAAATTATTTTACAAGAAGCTGTTCCGGTGAAGAAGGGTGACACCGTTGCAACTTTGTCTGAAAGAGTAAAATTAGCAGAACATAAAATATTTCCAGCAGCCCTTGAGCTGGTGGCCAGTGGAACTGTACAGCTTGGAGAAAATGGCAAACTATGTTGGGTCAAAGAGAAATAAAGCCTCCTAATTTAGGAATGGAACCAGTTTTGAAAGAATTATGACTGTTTGTTGCCTTTTATTCATGGACTTAGCCTAAAAGAAAAACTGCTAACAAAAAAGACTTCACCTTTAACCTCTTTTTTTTTAATAGAAACTCATTAAAAACAAAACTTGTACAGCATATTTAAAACATCTTCATGACTTTCCAATTTTACCTGTTTAGGACTGTCAGTGTTTATAATCAAACTAGTCATTAAGAACTCCATTAACTCACTGGGCATGGTGGCGACACCTATAATCCCAGCAATTTGGGAAGCTGAGGCCTCAGGTCCACAAGTTTGAAGCCAGCCTTAGCAACTTCACAAGGCCGTAAGTAGCTTAGCGAGATCCTGTCTCAACATAAAAAATGAAAAGGACTGGGGATATAGCTCAGTGACAAAGTGCCTCTGGGTACAATTCCTGGTACCCCCCCAAAAAATTCCTTAACTCACAGCCAAACAACATACCAAAATGTTTATTCTTTCTTATACTCTTTCTCACCAATATCACCTCCATTTTTATAAGTTTCTGTTGTGTGATCTTTGATTCCATTCTTCAAAGCCATGGCTGCTGCCTGTGTCATCATCACAGTGAGACATGGAAGTACAAGGAGATGCCACAAGTATTACCCGGGTTCTATTTATGTGTTTCCCTGCTCCCGGTATGTAAAAGCAACCCCACCTCCTTTGCCCCAGAGTCAAATGAGTATGTTGTGTATCTGTACTGATTTGAATTAAGATTTCTCTTATTATCCTGATCATAATTTAGTGTCATAAGATTTTGGGGTAGTTCCCATTTCTGAGGTTCACTGTCTTTGGGACTTTGAATATCATGAAACATTACTCTGGTTATTGAAAGTTTCTAGAATACTCAGATTTTAGCTTCACATTTATGCTCTTATAAATCACTGGAGGACTAAAGGGAAAGTTCAGTTACTTCGAGATTGAAGTGTAAGACTTTAGGTATGCTACTCATGCCATTTCCGTTTCCTCATCAACTGAGGTAGCAAGTGCCTATCTCAGTCATTTTGATAAGTAGCCTGTGAAGTGCAAACAGGGCTTGGCAGAAGGGGAGACATTCAGGTTTGCGTTTATTTCATAGCTTCAAGGAATACATCTCAAGTGTAAAATCATGAATGGTGATAAATGGAGTATACTGGACAGGAGGGTAGAGGGCAATCTACTCAGATGTTTAAAAGGGATGAGGCGTTTCCCACTTGGGAAAGGGAAGGTCTAGGCCAACATACTGGACACATGCACATGACCTAAGCTCGAAAACACCAATCTTTTTACCATATTTCTCTGCTACTGCAGCTGAGTGAACATGGGCTAGGCATACCTGGCCCAAAAGCCGCCTGTCATCCTTAGATCGCAGGGCAGGCTAAGGTGATACGACTTAAGAACCTTCTGATACAGCAGAGTGCACCTTCCTCAGTGTGTACTGAGGGCCATGTTCCAAGCCTCCTGTAGTGTTTAAATTCAGAACAACACAAAGGATTGTTTTTTTTTTGTTTTTTTTTTTTCCAAAGAGAGAAAGACAGTGAGAGAGAGCGAGACAGAATCAATTTTTATTGAGTTTTTCACATGGCTTTTGTTACTTTGACACTTAGCTGTGTATGTGGGTTGCTGGGGTTTGAACCCGTGTACTTGTCCATGCCGGGCAAGCACCGTAACCATGGAGCCACCGCTCCAGCCCCAACACAAAGGATTGTTAACAGCAATTATATCCTAGCATTAGAAGGTCAAAAGAAGTGGAACAGAGCTCAAACATAATTAAGCACTTATTATAATGCCAAAAAACATAGAGTTAAAAGATGTAAAGGAAAGGTTATTGGGTGAAATCATATACTGTAATGAAGGTAAAGGCTGATACCAAGATGATAATAAATTGGAAAAGTCATTGTAAACTTAAAATCTTAAAAAGGTCCAGCTAGGTCTTTCATGCTAATCTTCACTTTAAGAAACTTGGGTTCCATATAAGGTAACTGACCGCACGTGTTGGGATAAGAAAAGTCAAAATGTATCTGGAATATCTGGTTGCCAGAAACCAAAACCATGATTACAGTAAGGATGGCACTGAAAGAAAGAAATCAGCGTAAAGAGGCTCTTGTTTTCCAGGCTGTGGTAGATTGTGTATTACTGGGACGCACATCTGAGTAGCTGTTAGTTTATGATGAAACGCTAGTTTAAACTATGAAGAAGTTGTTAACGTAGTGAGTGCGGGTGTTTATCCTTTCACAGGTGTCTCTTAGTTGTCTTTGTTCAGCCAGGAGTGAAACAGATCAGCCCCCGTCTGTTTTTTAACAGGCAGAGTGAGTGAGTGAGTGATTTTGTGTTGGGATGGAACCCATGACTCCCACATGCTAGGCAATTAAGAGCTCAACCATTGAGCTATAGTCTCAGCCCCCACAACAACCCCTTGATCACCCACTGTTAAGTAGGATACAGTGCAGTGGAGGGTGTCTGTTGCTGCCCCACAAAGAAAAGATTCATGTTCCAAAAGTTTTAATAAACCAAATGTTACAGAGAAATGGAATTTCTGAAAGACATTTCATGGGCTCTAAGTATTCCTTCTCAAGTTTTAAAATTACCGTCAATTTAACATACAAACTTTTTAAAAATTACTCAAGTATAATGTGCTCTTTCATTATAATAAAATTTAATAACTGCTGGACATGGTGGCCCCAGCCTGTAATATCAGTGGCTCGGGAGGCTGAGACAGAAAAATCACAAATTCAAAGCCAGCCTTGGCATTTCAGGGTACAAGATGTAGCATTTCCATGTATAAGATAAATGTGGTAAACACATGAGCTCGTACCTTTGTCATTAACGGCCTTTCTTTCTATTGCTTGGCTGTAATTTTTGTGAAGATAAATTATATTGTTTTTTTAATGTGTATTTTGTGGTATATGTTCAGAAGCCAAGCACCCTTATTTCCCTAGCTTTGCAGAATCTTAAATATGCACTCATTATTTCTAAAGATGCTTTAAAAAAAATCCCCAGTACTGTTTAACATTTGACTTTTTTACATGTTTAAAATGTTGCTGGATTTTTGTGCTGTTTGCCAAACTTATACAATAAATAAATGAAGTATTGTGCTGAAACAAAAAAAAAAAAAAAACAAAGCCAGCCTTGGCAACTTAGGCCTTAAGCAACTTATTGAGACCCTGTCACAAAATATAAAAAGGACTGGGGATGTGACCCGGAGGTTAAGTGCCCCTGGGTTCAATCCCAGGTATCAAAAACATAAATAAAATAAAATTTAATAACTGGCACAGCTGGTCCCTCTTTATAATCTTTTACCAGTAATGAGAAATAATGGTGAATGAATTTTCTTGGCTGTTTTTGACCTCTTTTTTTTTTTTCTTTGTAAAGTTTTATATCAGCTTAAATGAAGTTTTTGGGTTTTGAGACAGGGTCTTGCCAAATTGCTGGGATTGGCCTCAAACTTGCAATCCTCCTGCCTCGGCCTCTCAAATTGCTGGGGTTACAGGTGTGCGCCATCTTGCCCAGCTTACATACTTTTCATATTCTGTGGCTTCATTTTCAAATTTATAGCAGATCTTTCTTAAAATGCATACGTATTTTTTTTATTTTTTATTGAAGTAGTGCACTCATGACACTCCAATTTTCGCAAAGTGGACACACCAGCATTCTAGAAACATCTTTCTTACCCCTTCCAGTCTTTACTCTTCCTCCACTCCCACCTCTGCCAAGGATAGTCACTCCTCTGACTTCTGATTAGTCTTGCCTGGCATTAAGTTTTATATAAACAGAACCCTACAAGATGTTCTTTTCTATGCCTGGCTTTGTTTCCTCACAGTTTTGTGAGATTCGTACTGTTGCGGGTATTTGTAAATAATCATTCTTTGTATGAAGATAGCACAATGGATCCATTCTATTGATGCCAGTCTGCATGTTTCCAATCTAGGACTATAACTGCTGCCCTTGACCTTCTTGTCTATGTCTATTGAGTTAATTTATCTTCACCTTTCTATTACATGCATAGGTGGAAGTGGAGTTACTAGCCCATGGAGTATTCATATGTTCAGCTTTATCAGATACAGCACACCTTCTCCCAATTTCACTGGGCCAGTTTACACTGCCATCAGCAGTATGAGAGAGTTCTGGTTATTACTCAACCTTGCCAGCACATGGTTTGATTTCCCCACCACCCATTTTAAACACTTTTGTGAGTGGGTACTGCTGTCACATTGTTGTGGTTCATAATTCCCAGTTGGCTATGAAATTGAGACCCTTTCAATGCATGTTTGATCTCTTTTCAAATCTAGGTCACTAGTACCACTTTCTGACAGCCTTACAAGTTTACTGCATTTTCATGCTATTATAAATCAAATTGCTTTAATGTAATCTGCAAATATGAGTTTATTTCTTTAAAAAAAAAAAGGACAGTAAGAGAGAGATAAAGACAGAATCAATTTTTATTGAGTTTTTTTTTTCACATGGCTTTCGTTGCTCTGACACTTAGCTGTGTACGTGGATGCTGGGGTTTGAACCCATGTACTTGCACATGCAGTGTAAGCGCCGTAACCACCAAGCCACCGCTCTAGCCCAAGTTTCTTTCTTCTTTGAATGCCTCTTTTTTCTTTCTTTCTTTTTTTAATTTTTTGTTTTTGTTGTTGTTTGTTTTGTTTTGTTTTGATTTTTGGTACCAGGGTTTGAACCCAGCCAGGGGCGCTTAATCACTGAGCCACATTCCTAACCCTTTTTTTTTTTTTTTTTTTTGAGATATGATCTTGCTAAGCTGCCGGGGCCTCACTAAGTTGCTGAGGCTGGCTTTGAACTTGTGATCTTCCTTCCTCAGCCTCCCAAGTCACTGGGATTACAGGTGTGTTCCACCACACCCAGCTAAAGCCCCCTATTTCTTTTTCTTGCTTAATTGCCCTAGTTAGATCTTCCCATACAATGTTGACTAGAAGTGGTGAGTGTATCTTGTTCAGCGGGCTTTTGTAGATGTCCTTATCAGGTTGACAAAGTTCTACTCCCTGTTGGGTGTTTTTGTGATGAAACAATTGGATTTTGTCAAATGCTTTTTCTGTGGTAATTGAAATGATCCTGGGGTTTTCATCCCCTTCTTTCTATTAATGCGGTCTATTACATTATTGAATTTCTTATGTTGAACCACCTTCCTTGCGTTCCTGGGATAACTCACACTTGGTTATGGTGTATAATCCTTTTAATATGCTGCTTCAATTCGTTTGCTGCTTTTTTTTTTAAGAGAGGGAGAGAATTTTAGTTTTTCGTTTGGCCTTTGTTTCTCTGACACTTAGTTGTGTATGTAGTGCTGGAGTTCAAACCCAGGTCCTCATGCGTGCCAGGCAAGTGCTCCAACTGCTGAGTCACGCTCCAGCCCCATCATTTGCTACTACTTTTTTTTTTTTTTGGAATTTTTGCATTTATATTCATAAGTGATGTTAGCCTGTGGTTTTCTGCTTCTGAAATATCTTTGTCGGCCTTAATATCAAGATAATACTGACACCATAGAAAACTTAAAAATGTTCCTCCTCTTCTATGTTTTCTTTCCTCAGCACTCCTTCTCCCCCAAATAGGATTTCACCACCAAGGCATAGAAATTTGCAACAACAAACCAAAGAAAATTAGTATATCCCATCCACTTTGTGGACTGGAAGGGTAGAAGAAGGGCCATAATTACAATGAAAAAATTGTGTGTGTGTGTACACACACATACTTATCAGATTGGCAGAGATTGAAAACAGATTAGTAATGTTTTATCAAGGGTGTGGAATAACAGACATTCCCAAATATGTTGTCAGTGCAAATTGGTTTGGTTTTTCTTTTCTTGAGCATAATTCAGCAATCTCTGTTGATTCACAAAACAAAGTGGCCACCTTTTCATGACTGTACCTAGAGAAACAAGTCTTCTTTTTCAGACTGCAGAGCATGGGAGATTTCATAATTTATTTCTCCAGTTCCTGTAATTCGATGTTTTCCTTTCTCCTTTTGTTTTTCTTCTTGTTATCATAAATAGTGATTCAAATGAAAATCCTGGAAACATCACCTTCACCCCAAAGATTTTCAGAGGTAATCAAAATCCTAGTTTGCATGACTTTCGCTTGCTCTTCTGCTGATGTGTGGCTTTTTTTTTAAACTGGGGATTGCTCGTCTGGGTATTTTCCCAGAGGACTTAGAATCAGCACATTACAGCAACACAGCAAAATCTATATTTATAGCAGCTCAATTTACAATAGCTAAACTATGGAACCAACCCAGATGCCCCTCACTGGATGAATGGATCCAGAAGCTCTGGTGTGTGTGTGTGTGTATACACGCACACATATATACACACACACATATACACACACACACACACACACACACACACCAGAGTTCTACTCAGCTATTATAAACAATGATATTGCATCCATTGAAGGTAAATGGATGGATGGCAATGGAAGAAATCATGCTGAGCAAAGTTAGCCAAACCCAGAGAGTCAAGGGCCAAATGGTTTCCCTCTTTTGTGGAGGCTGGAGCTAATCCCAGGCTTGGGAGTAACGTAGACAAACTCCTGTATTAGACCCATAGAACAAACATGCAAATTGTTAATATTTAGAAGATACAGTTGCAAGGTACTTCATAAGATATTTGAACAAGCTACCCTGCACACCTGTACAAAAATGTAAATGTTTAATCCTATTGTCAAATAGTTTCAAGAATAATAGGAAGAGGGGCTGGAGCAGTGGCTTGGTGGTTACAGCGCTTGCCCAGCATGCACAAGTACACAGGTTCAAACCCCAGTGTCAGAGCAATGAAGGCCATGTGAAAAACTCAAGAAAAATTGATTCTGTCTCTCTCACTGTCCTTCTCTCTCTTTAAAAAAAAAAAAAAAAAAGAATAGGAAGAAAGATAAGAAGGGAGAAGAAGGGGAAATGTTGGAACTGAGATAAATCAAGATATATTCCAAGCATTTCTAAGTGTCACTGTATATAGTATAGTCATGTATATAAAAAATGTTCTTGAAAATAGTCAAAACAGTCAAGAGGCATCCTACTGAATGGGAGAGAATCATGGCCTGTGATCCCTCTGACAGGGGACTAATATCCAAAATATACATAGAACTCAAAAAATTCAGTAACCAAAAACACAAACAATTCAATCAATAAATGAGCTAAAAAGCTAAACAAACTTCTCAACAGAGGACATTGAGCAAGCCAATGAATACATGAGAAAGTGTTCTAAATCACTGGCAATCAGAGAAACACAAATCAAAGCTACTTTAAGATTTCACCTCTGGGCTGGAGCTCTGCAGTTACAGCACTTGCCCAGCATGAGCAAGTACACGGATTCAAACCCCAGCACCCATGTACACAACTAAGTGTCAGAGCAACAAAAGCCATGTGAAAAACTCAAAAATTGAATATCTCTCTCTATATCTATCTATCTATCTATCTCTCTCTCTCTCCTCTTTTTTTTTTTTTTAGTAGATGGATATAGAGCTACAATTGAGGGGGAAACATCAAACATTCAAGAACCAATGAATATATACTTAGTTATCCAGGGCTATTGCTATATCATGGATGCCCAGCTTGGGTTCCCGCTGTTGCTGTTTCCCCCAATCTCCTCTCTTTGAAAAAAACAAAGATTTCACCTCACTCCAGTCAGACTGGCCAAGATGAAGAATACAATTAATAACAAATGCTGGAGGGGTTGTGGGGAGATAGGAACATTGGTGGAATTGTAAACTGGAAAGCAGTGTGGAGACTCCTTAAAAAATTAGGGTTGGATCCACCATATGATCCAGCTATCCCACTTCTGGGCATTTTCCCAGAGGAGTTGGAATCAGCACATTACAGCAACACAGCAAAATCCATGTTCATAGCAGCTCAATTTACAGTAGCTAATTTGGAACCAACCCAGATGCCCCTCACTGGATGAATGGATCCAAAAACTGTGGTAAATATATACCATGGAGTTCTACTCAGCAGTTAGAAACAATGATATTGCATCCTTTGAAGGTAAATGGATGGCAATGGAAGAAATCGTGCTGAGCAAAGTTAGCCAAACCCAGAGACTCAAGGGCCAAATGGTTTCCCTCATTTTTGGTGGCTGGAACTAAACCCAGGCTTGGGGAAAAGGTAGATAAACTCATGTATTAGATCCATAGAACAAAAATGCAAAATGTTAAATTTTTATGAGACGGTTGCAAGATACTGCATAAGATATTTGAACAAGCTATCCTGCTTACCTGTACAAAAATGTAAATATTTAATCCTATTGTCAATATATATCAAAGAATGACCAGGGATTATAGGAAGGGAGGAGAAGAGGAAATGTTGGAACCAAGATAAAGCAAGGTACATTCCAAGCATTTGTAAGTATGTCACTGTACATGGTATAGTCATGTATATAAAAATATTCTTCATAGGTATAAGAATTATGACACTGAACTTAGGGTTTTCTTTTTGGATAAATATAGGACCCAGAAGAGAGGCAAGGGATGGGGGAATGGGAGAAGGGAGGTAGAGGGATGCAGTGGGGATCTGAATTTTAATGAAGCTTCCCAGCTCTCTCTCTTAGGTACACTAACTGTAGCAGGGGAATCCCTGCTCTAATCCCTAGGGGAGACGCTCAGTGGTGGGCCCTGCATTCCATCCCCAGCATCCACTTTGTGCACACAGACATCACATACACACCCAAAGCAGAAGAAGTGTCAGATCTATTCTGGATGCATTTGGGTCACTACAAAGGAAACAAAGGAATTCCAAGCGTCTGATTCTCACTGATGATTCAAACGTTGAATTTAGAACAATCACTGACATCGTGCTAACCACAAACTACATCACTAGCTCATCAACTTTTTTTTTTTTTTTTTGGCTGGGGATAGAACTCAGGACATGCTAGGCATAGCCCTCTACCACTAAGCCACATCCCCAGCCTGCTCATTGAATTTTTATAGCACATTATGAAGCAGATACTATCATCATTCCATTTCTACAAATGTGGAAACTAAGGCACAAAGGCATTAAGCCCTTTGCCCCAGAATATAAATATTGTGTTGGGCATATGCAGGATTTGAACTCAGTAGCGGTCCAGAGATCACGTGCTTATCCACTAGACCCTTTACTTGAATGTATTTGTCAGGTCAGGACTTCCAGAGTGGCAGGCAGTGAACCAGGGTAAGAGACAACCAAGAAGGGCCCCTTGAGACCAAAGTCAACTCTGGGGATTGAAGTTCATGTGCTGTACATACAGCAGGCGGCCCCCACTCGGACGCAATCAGTATAGGACATGGACAGAGGCAAAAGCATCCCCCTAGCCACACACAGACCCATCAACAAAAGAAAGAAACCTCTCAGGCATGGGGGACTTACGCATAACATTTGATTAAGCATTAGTTCAATAATAAGCTGCTTTGATCCAGGAGCAAGTCCTAGAATCCAGGCGTTCAAATACCATACTCACCCCTGGCACCCTGGAGGACTCAGGATCAGTCAGACAGGGAACTTCCAAGCTGGTTGAATGTGGGACAAAGACCTAACCTCCCTGAAACTTTGGTAGCCACGCACACTTTCAATGGTAACTGGGTAATAGAGCTTAAGCATAACCTTTGACTAGTAAGTGGTTTATCCCTCCCCAGGAGCAACCCCTCAATAGGCAAGTTAAAAGGTTCCAAAGGGAAAAATAAAATCTTGAAAAAAATTATTAAGGGGGAGGCTGGAGAGGTATCTCAGTGGCAGAGTGCTTGCCTGGCATGCATGGGACTGTGTTTTGATTCCCAGCACCACATACACAACTAAGTGAAGTAAAAATTAAAAAATTTTTTTTAAAAATTATAAAGGAGGGGGCTGGAGTGGTGGCTCAGCAATTGGAGCGCTTGCCTGGCGTGCATAAGGACTTGGGTTCAAACCCTAACACCACATACACAACTGAATGTCAGAGAAACAAAGGACAGATGAAAAAATAAAATTGATTTTCTCTCTCTTTAAAAATAAAAATTAAGGGACTAAAGTGGTGGTTCAGTGGTTAAGGCGCTTGCCTGGCATGCACGAGTATGCGAGTTCGAACCCCAGCACCATGTACACAACGAAGTGTTCAAGGAATAAGAGTCACAAGAAATTGCTTCTCTCTCTCTCACTGTCCCCTCTTTCTTAAAAAAAAAAAAAAGCAGATACTTATTTTAAAAATAAAAATAAAAATTAAGAGTGATATGAGAAGGGGTATTAAGTTGAAACCAACTTTGCAAAATTAGTTCAGCCAACTCACTAAACAACAAAACAAATGCCAACCACCACCTTCAAAGGAGATATCAATACCCACCATCATTATAGCAATTACCTAAAATGTCCAGTATTTTATTTAAAAAATTATGACAGGGCTGGAGCGTTGGCTCAGTGGTTGAAACCTGGCATGCATAAGGACCCAGGTTCAAAACCCCAGCACCACATACACAACTAAGTGTCTGAGAAATAAAAACCAGATGAAAAACTAAATAAAATTGATTCTCTCTCTCACTTTTATTTTTTATTTTTTATTTTTAGGGCTGAGGACCGAACTCGGGGCTTTACGCATGACAGGCAAGCGCTCTGCCACTGAGCTAAATCCCCAACCCCTCTCTCACTTTTTTTTAAAAGAAAGAGAGGGACAGTGAGAGAAAGAGAGAATCAATTTTATTGAGTTTTTCACGTGGCCTTCATTGCTCTGACACTTCATTGTGTACGTGGTGCTGGGGTTTGAACCTGTGTTCTCACGCATGCCAGGCAAGCACCATAACCACCAAGCCACCGATCCAGCCCTTATTCTCTCTTTCTTAAAAAGAGTTGTAAGACATGCACGTAAGCAGGAACTTTTGATCCATATGCAGGAAAAAATACAAGCAATAGAGATGCCTCTGAAGGGGCCTGGACTGGACTTTACAAGAACTTCAAAGCAGATATTATGAATATGTGCAAAGAACTAAAGGATCCATGCTTAAAAAATTAAAGGCAGGTATGATGATAATGTCTCATCAAATCACACATATCAATAAAAAGGTGACATTATCTTAAAGAACCAAGCAGAAATTCTAGTGTTGCAGCTGGGTGCAATGGTGCACACCTGTACTGCTCAAAAGGCCGAGGCAAGAGGTCTGCAAGTTTCGGGCCCACAAGGGTAATGCAGCGAGACCCTGGCTCAACAAAATAAAAAGGGCTGGGGACACAACTCAGTGGTAGAGTGCTTCCCTAGCATGTGTGAGGCCCTAGGTTTAATTCCCAGTAACCCCCACCCCCACTTCCAAAAACAAAAAGAAAAAGAAATTCTAGTGTTCAAAATTATAAGAAATGAAAGCTTCATTAGAGGGGCTCAATACTACATGCCAGCAGGCAGGTGAAGGAAGCTTGAAGACAGATCACATACAGATTATGCAGTCCAAGAAACAGAAAAAAGTTTTCAAATATCAGCAGAGCCTCAGAGAAATGCTGGGCACCATGAAGTACGCCATTCTGTGCATGATGGGAGTGTCAGAAGGAAATGGACAAAAGGAAGGGGTGAAGAAAATTAAACTTCCTAAAGTTTATGAACACGAAACTCAAGAAACACCAAGGAGAATAAATGCAGAGATTTATGCCCAAACCATCAGAGTCAAATGCTGGAAGGCAAAGGTTGCAAATGTTTGTGGTAGCAGATACCAGGGCTCAAGTGCACTGGGCATCTTTAGTATACCTGATGCATGGTAGAAAAAAGAAAAATGGATTTCAACTTAAAATTAAAATGCTTTACCGAGCATGATGGCACCCAAGTGTAATCCCGGTGACTTGGGAGACTAAGGTAGAAGGATTGCAAGATTGAGGACACTTCAGCAACTTAGTGAGACCCTATATCAAAATAAAAAATGAAAAGAGGAGGGCTGGATGGTGGCTCAGCGGTTGCAGTGCTTGCCTGGCATGTGCGAGGATGCGGGATCAAACCCCAGCACCACGTACACAACAAAGCGTCAGAACAAGAAAAGCCACATGAAAAAGTAAATAAAATTCTCACTGTCCCTCTCTCTGTAAAAAAGGGAGCAGGAGGCTGTGAGTGTAGCTCAGTGGGAAATAAAAAAAAAAAAACCTTACTTCTAAATGAGGTCCAGGCAACTCCAGGACCAATGGATGCAGGCTCTCTACCCTGCCTTCAGGATCATATGTCTGACGAACTCTCAGGTATATTTCTCATTTCTACCCAAACTGGGGGCCAAAGCACCTCACTCTGGTGGGTATGGAAAGAGCTCCAGTTAGATTTGTGTCCCAGGGCCACACTGGGAATTGCTTAACAGCAGGTTCTCCTGGGTATAAAAGCTCTGCTGTAGCATCTGCTGATTCTGTGGTTTGGATAGTGTCCCCCAAAGTCCATGTACTACGGGCTGGATCTCCATGGTAGCTCTACTGGGAGGTACTGGGGACCCTTAGAAGGTGGGGCCTTATGGGAGGTCCTAATGTCTCTAAAGGGTGACTTCCAAAGGGATTCATTATCTCTGGCTCAAATATAAGTGGTTTTTCTCTGATACTCCCTTCTATTTTGATATGCCACCATCACCAGAGGCCCAATCCTGGACTTGAAGTCCAGGACCAAGGGCCAAAATAAATCTTTATTTCCTAAGTAGACTGTTTTGGGTGGCAGAGAGCTAATCCTTCCGACTTCCATAGTATAACCACTCCTTCCACAGTTGATTTCAAGCTTCGAGTGGATTTGGCACCCATGAGCAGTGTGGCTGGTTCCAACCACTATATCACTGGCTCTGCCACTCTGTACATATGAGGAAACAGGTGGAACGAGGGTCAGCTGTGCATACATCCTCTCTCCCTGCTGTGTGTGAGCTACTGTAACAGCTGTCACACCTGAGCGCTGTGCTTGTGTCGAAGTTGCTCTCTTTTGCAGGATCAAGTTCACCAGAGCAGATCAAACTGTACGGCTTTACTCATCTAAGCATCCCGAGTGTCTAGCACATGCCTAGTACTCAGGGGGTATTTTCTTTCTGCTTTTAAAAATGGTTTTTAAATTTTTATTAATCAGCTTTCTGAAGAGCAGTTTTAGGGCAACAGACTGTATAGGGAGTTCACATATAGTCGCCTTTCCCATTTGCCCTCCTCCAACCCCATTTCCTCCATCCTTAGCATCTGATGTCGATGGGAAACGCTTATTTTAATTGATGAACAAAGAGTGATGTTATTATCAGCTGAAGTCCATACCCATTTGTCAAATGCGTAATGTGTATTTTCCCACCATTACGGCAGACTTTTACTGCCCTAAAAATCTCATGTTCTATTTATGCATCCCTTTTCCCTACTACTCTGAATCAATTTTATTTAGTTCTTCATGTGGTCTTCGTTGCTTTGACATTTCATTGTGTATGTGGTGCTGGGGCTTGAACTCGTGTACTTGCGCATGCTAGGCAAGCGCTGTATCCGCTGAGCCACTGCTCCATCTCTACTACCCTGAACTCCTGGCAACCACGGAGGTTGAAAAAAAATTTTTTTAATTGTGATAAATACACATAAGGGGCTGGACTGGTTGCTCAGTGGTTATGGTGCTTGCCTGGCATGCGCGAGGACAAGAGTTCAAACCCAAGCACCACATACACAACAGTGTCAGAGCAATGAAAGCCACATGACAAACTAAATAAAATTCTCTCTCACTGTCCCTCTCTCTCTCTCTCTCTTTTTTAAGAGAGAGGGACAGTGAGAGATACAGAGAAAGAGAGAAACAACTTTATTGAGTTTTTCACATGGCCTTAGTTGCTCCAACACTTAGTTGTGTACGTGGTGCTGGGATTTGAACCTAGGTCTGCAACCACTGAGCCAGCATTTCAGCCCCAACTGTCCCTCTTTTTTAAAAAAAAAAAATCCATGTAAGATTTATCATAGCCATTATAAAGTTATAGATCTATACTGTCATTGTGCAATCTCCACAACTTTTGCATCTTGCGAAACTGAAACTCTATACCCAGTAAACAACTGCCCATTCCCCTCCCCCAGTCTCTAGCCTTCACCGTCCTTTTTTTCTATGAGTTTCAATGCCCCTGCTACTTGATGTATCATAAAGTATCTGTCATCTTCCGTGACCAGCATTTTCCTAAAGGTTCATCCATGCCATTGCATTTGTCAAAATTTCCTTCTGAAGGGGTTGGAGGATTGGCTCAGTGGTTATGGCATTTGCCTGGCATGTGCAAGTACACGGGTTCAAACCACAGCACCACGTACACAACGAGGTCTCGGAGCAATGAAAGCCACATGAAAAACTAAAAGAACAAAGTTGATTCTCTCTCACTCTTTCTCTCTCTCTCTCTTAAAAAAAAAATCCTTCTGAAAACCATTATTCTATTGTGTGTGTGTTGGCTACTGTGAATGATGCTATAGTGAGCATGGGTACACATGTGTCTGAGATCCTGCTTTCACTTCTTTGGGATGTACATGCGCAGAAGTGGTACCGCTGGAACCCATGGACTCACCACACTTTTCCATAGCAGCTGCACCTTTTATATTCCCACCAACAGTACATGGGGGTCCAATTTCTTACATCTCACCAACATTCACAATTTTCTGGAATTTTTTAATAGCACCCATTTTACAAGGTGATCTCTCATTGTGGTTTTAATTTGCGTTTCACTAATGATTAGTGATGTTGTACATCCGTTCATATGTTTGCTGAACACTTCCATATCTTACTTGGCAAAATGTCTATTCAAGTCCTTTGCCCATGTTTTAACCCACTGACCTTTAAATTTTTTTCTAGAATGTCAAATACTTGGAATCGATACAGTATGCAACTTTTACAGACTAATTTCTTTCACTTAGTCATATCCATTAGTCATGTGCACTTAAGGTTCCTCCATCTCTTCATGGTTGAGAGTACAATCATTTTCATCACTGAATACTATTCCACTCTATAGATGCCCCACAGTTTATTCACTTTTTGAAGTAGATATATGTAGTACTGTGGATCGAACCCAAGGGGTGCCTTACCACTGAGCTACATCCCCAGTCCTTTTTTTTTGAGACAGGATTTCACTTAATTGCTGAGGGTCTCGCTAAGTTGCCCAGGCTGGCTTCATACTTACGTTCCTCCTCCTGCCTCAGTCTCACTGGGATTACAGGGATGCACCTTTGTGCCCGGCACTGAAAGACATTTTAATTGCTTCCAATTTTTAACAGTTAAAAGCAAATACATTTCCTTTTTTTTTTTTTTTAAGAGAGAAGGACAGTGAGAGAGAGAGAGAGAAAGAATCAATCTTATTTAGTTTTTCATGTGACTTCATCGTTTCATTGTATATATGGTGCTGGGGTTTGAACCCATATCCTCGCGCATGCCATGCAAGCGCCGTAACCATTGAGCTACTGCTCCAGCCCCCCAAAACAAACACATTTTCAAAAATTTAAAATATAAAACATCCCCAAAATCTTTTTCCCAGATTGCCCCCATAAGCCTTGGTTTTTTTTCCTTTTTTTTTTTCTTTTCTTTTTTTTTTTTTTGTGGTGTTGGGAATCAAACCTAGGGCCTCATACAAACTACACAGACACTCTAACACTTAGCGTAATTCCCAGCCCCCATTAGCCTTTTACTCTATAACTTGCAGGCGCTCTCTTCTCTCTTCCCCTACACATGCATCTATTCTCTAAGCCATTGGATAGTAGTTTGCAGACATCATCTCCCTTTATTCATAAATATTTCCATGTATGTCTCCTAAGAACAAGATCAGAAGCAAACAGCCTCTGTGGCCATCCCCCTGAGCACATAAACTTCAGCTGTCAAGAAGAGAAATTATGTAGTTCTTTAATTTCACTTACCATAAGATACCATTGATTCAGGCAGGACTTCTTGAAAGGGGTTTTGAGTTACAAATCGAATTTATGCGCTTATTTTCTAAGCTGTTCACTGAGAGGAGCATGAGATGTGTTATCCTGTATCTCTCACCCTGAATTTAAGGTGTTTCTGGACAAGCCATAAAGTCAAAGGGTCTTTTAGGGACAGCCGTTGGGTGGGGGCCATTTTGAATGGGACCACCATTGCACGTCAGGACACAGCTGTCTGCGTTAGATGTGCCTTAAAACCAATCATCTCCACTAAAGTGTCTTACGTACTGTCACCGACACAGTTTTTGGTGTTGTTTGAGACAGGTCTCACTGTCTTGCCCAGGATGGATACAATCTCCTGGGCTCAAGTGATCCTGCTGCCTCAGCCTCCCCAGAAGCTGGGATTGCAGGCATGCACCACCGCATGCAGCCTGTTATTGACAGTTTTAAGCATTTGGAGCTTCTGTTGCCAAAATCTTTGACAATTAGGGAGGATCAAGAAAAAGGAGGTAACCGGCCACGTCCTGTTCTGGTCTTTTAAAATTATCAAGACATTTTGATGGGTGAGAAAAGCAACGTGTAGCTGTGCTGGAAAGCAATAATTTCAATAAACATGCTGGTAATAGAGATTGGAAACCACTCAAATCTTGATTCCCGGGTGGCTGGTGTGCATTTGCTTTCCCCACTAGTGGCCTGCAGTTAGAAAGCCGTACATATATTATTCACGATTTTAAGGAACAGAAAGGGAAAATGCTGTTAGTCCAGGCTTGAGCAATAAATCACTTCAAAACTGGAAATGACAGGTGGGGGTTGGAGCGCAGTGGCACAGGTATTGAAAACAACTAGAAATGAAAAGTAAGAGTTTTGAGTTACAAATCGAATTTATGCGCTTATTTTCTAAGCTGTTCACTGAGAGGAGCATGAGATGTGTTATCCAGTATCTCTCACCCTGAATTTAAGGTGTTTCTGGACAAGCCATAAAGTGGGTGGGAGAGGGCAACTTCCAACTGGTGAGTTTCCACGAATCCCACAGGTGGTTCTCACTGCAAGATTAACCCAGATGGGAAGAGGGGAGAGGGCAAAACGTCCAAGTGAGAGTGATTCCTCTCTTCTCCCTATCCCGCCCCACCCCACCCTATCCTGTACAGAATTCCACTAGAATGGTCCCCAATTATTGGAGATTTCACTTTCTGTGGTTCCAATTATCCACCATCAACCATGGCCTGAAAATATTAAATGGGAAAATTCCAGAAACAAACAATTCATGAGTTTGTTTTTTTTTAAGAGAAAGGAGGACACTGAGAGAGAGAATCAATTTTATTTAGTTTCATGTGTGGCTTTCATTGCTCCAACACTTTGTTGTGTATGTGGTGCTGGGGTTTGAACCCGCATCCTCAAGCATGCCAGGCAAGTGCTATAACCGCTGAGCCACTGCTCCAGCCCCTTTTTTTTTTAATATGTGAGTTTTAAATTTCATGCTCTTCTAAAGAATGTGATGAAATCTCGCACCTTCCTGCTCTGTCCCATCATGAATCATCCCTTCATGCCAGATATCCAATACCCACTTGCTAGTCTCTTAGTAGCTGTCTTGGTTATCAGATTGACTGCCATAGTATCAAGTTTCAGGAACCCTTTTTCTACTTAATGACGGCCTCAAGAGTAGTGATGCTGGCAGTTTTATTATATTGTTATTATAGTTCTATTTCGTTATTACATATTGTTATTGATCTCCTACTCTGCCTAGTTTAAAAATTTAACCTTATCAGAAGCAAGTGTGCATAAGCAAAGAAAAATATAGTATATTTAGGGTTCAGTACTATCCCCAGTTTCAGGTATTCACATGGGCTCTTGGAATTTATCCCCCAAGAATAAAAGGGGACACTGTTCTACTTAAGTCAATCTACTACTTTCTTTCTTTTAAAGCTGACACTGGGGCTGGAGCGGTGGCTCAGCAGTTACGGCGCTTGCCTGGCATGTGTGAGTATGTGAGTTCAAACCCCAGAACCACTACACAACAAAGTGTCCCAGGAATGAAAGTCACATGAAAAACTAAATAAAGATCGCTTCTCTCTTTCTCACTGTCCCCTCTTTCTAAAAATAAAATAAAAAATAAAAAAACCCAAAAACAAAAAACCTGACACTTTGTGAAAACTCCTCTTTGATCATCAAATAGAGTAGCAAAGGAATTGAGATGGCACCCAGAGAAGAAGGCATATTCCCAGTGGTTGTAGGAACTGTGGCTCCAGGTGACACCATCTGCACAAGCGATTAGGTTTGGTGTGCTGACTAAATTTGTATCTGACTGCTCTCTGGTTCGTACGAAAATCTGTTTCAAAAGTCTTGACCATGTTGTGAGAGCACAGATTTAATGAAAAGATATCCTAGGAATTTCACATATATCTACTCCAACATACTTTCACTTAAAACAAGTCCTTAAGCGTAAGATTACTGATAAACTCAAGAGAACAATTACTGACTTTGTGGGAAATGTCAGATTGAGGTTCAAACACGTTGATTTTAATCATGATATAACCTTAAGATGGTTAGCAATGTTTTCTTGAAAACTGAACATGCTTTTAAGAGACTATGGAGTTGGGGCTAGAGCGGTGGCTGTGTGGTTACAGCGCTTGCCTGGCATGCACAAGGATGCAAGTTCAAACCCCAGCAGCACATACACATTGAAGTGTCGGAGCAATGAAAGCCACGTGAAAAACAATACAGTTGATTCTCTATTTCTCTCTCACTCTCCCTCTCTCTTAAAGAGAGAGAGAGAGAGGGAGAGACACTATGGAGTTTAATTAAGTAAAGAAGCATAACAAAACAAAAAATGCTAGTATTGGGAGCAGGGGTGGCCAGACCAGGCACCACTCTTCCCTCCACACTCAAATTTAGAAAGGAAAAAAAAAAAAAGGAAGAAAGAAAATAAAATGCTAATATTGAGGCTGGGAGTTTAGTTCAGTGGTAGAATATGCTTAGCATATGTGAGGCCCTGAGTTTTATCCCTAGTTTAAAAAAAAAAAAAAGCTAAAATACCCGAGTTTTTGGTTCTGACACTTATGTAGGCGTTTATGTGTTGTTCTACAGATCACCAGCAGGACAATTAGTGAAACTGGAATAGAATGCTGTAGATTAGATAATACTGTATCTATGTAAAATTTCTGAATTTGATAACAGTACTATAGTGACATCAAGAGAATATCCTTGGGGCTAGAGCAGTGGCTTGGCAGTTATGCAAGGACACAGGTTCAAATCCAAGCAACACGTACACGATGAAGTGTCAGAGCAACAAAAGCCACATGAAAAACTAAATAAAATTCTTTCTCTCTCTTTAAAAAAAAGAGAATATCACTGTTTAGAGGAACTAAATACTGCATGTGGGGGGATAATTGTCTGCAATTAACTTTTAAATTACTCAGTAAAAATATACATATGGAGAAAGAATGGAAAAAAACGTGCCAGTGGCAACGGAACCAATGCCAGCAACTGGCCACCTCAATGCTACTTAGTTAAGGTGCCACCTAACGTTTCCGGCAAGGATGGACCACATATGCAGCAGTGGTCCCACAAGATTACACTGCAGATGAAAAACTCCCATCACCTAGCAACTGGAGCCATTGTTGTAACACCGTAACACACCATGTTGTAACACCGTAACACACCATATTACCTGTTTTGGGTGCTGCCAGTTGTATAGAGACATAACAACACAATATGTACAGCGTGTAAAACTTGATAACAAGCAACTACGTTACTGTTTTATGCATTTACTATGCTATACGTTTTATCATTCTAGAGGGTACTGGGCCAAATGTTTTCCCTCATTTGTGGAGACTAAGAGCTACACCCAGGCTTGGGTGAAAGGGGGTCAAGCTCATGTAATAGACCCAGCAAAGGCATTGCAACACACCATCTAGAGGAACCACAGACGTGTGGGGGTGGGGGGCAGGAGAGGGAGAGTGGAGGAGGGGGTGGAGAGGGAGGGAGGATAGAGAGGGATCTAGGGAGACAATCAACAGTGTAGCATACTCTTTACCTCTCTGAGAAGTCAAATAATCATTTAATTCTGGAAAATTTATACACACACACATACATTTATATCTCTTATGGGGCATAATATAGAAGAATCAAGAGACTGAAGTTGTGGAGTGTGGGCAATGTGGGGGTAACTATGCTTTAGGATCAAATGCATATAATATTGTTACTTTATACACATTTATGATTGTACAACTCAACTCCTTAATAAAAATTGTTTAAAAAATAAATTTTTAGCTGAGCATAGTGGTGCACACGTGTAATCCCAGAGACTCCAGAGGCTGAGGCAGGATGCTGAAAAGTTCAAAACCAGACTCAGCAACTTAGACCATAAGCAACTTAGCAAGACTCTCTCTCAAAATAAAAAGGGCTGGGGATGTGGCTCAGTGATTAAAAGCACCCCAGGGTTCAATCCCCAGTACCAAAAAAGAAAAAAAGATTTAAGCAGTATGCTGTTACCCTGATAGTGGCCTCATCCATCTGTTTACCACGTGTTCTGATTGTGTTCCAAGACCACTGACCTATGTACCATTCAGGTTTGTGCAAGTACACTTCACAATATTCACACAAAGACGAAATTGCCTAACAATGCATTTCTCAGAATGAGTCCCCATTGTTAAATGATGCATGACTTACAGGAGAAAAACAATCCAAGTCAGCGTGGGCTACTTTACACTTTGCAGTTCAAAGTGTTGCTTACACAGAAGGAAATCAATGATTGTGTTTTTGTAACTGACAGGCTAGTGCACATTTCTGGCTCCTTTAGGAAGAGAGAAGGGGGCAACAAAAAATATTGCTTAATGTGCCAGGCTCCATGCCAAGTGGTTTACATATATTGTGTAATTCCCATTTAAAAAAAAAAAACTAGTGAGTCTGATGCAACAATTATTCTATCGTATGTAAAGTGGGGAAGATAACAGAATTTCTCTTACGCTGTTGCACTGAGTACAGTGCCTGGCAAACAGAAATGCTAAACGCTCATTTACCGGCCTCTCATTTTACAGATCGGCATAAAGAGATATAACCCCGCCTAATGCACTCAGAAAACGGAAGAAAGACGATTTGCAACGCAGGTCTGAAAACTGTTAAGTCTTTCTTAAAAAAAAAAAAAATGCTGCCTGCACAGCGCGGGAGAGTACACTTAATCCTGTCCGCGGCTGAACGGAAGCCAGAAGACCCCTCTTTTGAGTTTACCCTCTAGCTTGTCCCCAGCCCCTACCAATGCCTGGCCATTCGGGCTCAGTACTCGCTGCGTTAAAGACAGACCAGCTTTCTAAGCCGGATCAGTTACTAAGTAGCTCAGAGACCTCCAGGAAGACGTCCGGACGGGGCTGTCCAGCTCCTGCTGGGGCAACGGACCTAATCTTCCCGTGCCATACGAGTTACCCAGAGCCACCGTGCTCCACACCACAAGGGCTTCAGGGTCCCACACCTGCCCCACCCACGCTCCTCAGCCAACCCTAAAGAGCAGCCGGAGCCTGCGCACTACGGGTGCGCGTCCGGAACCTCGGGCCGAACTACACCTCCCACAACCCCAATCGGCCGAACCACCTCCGCGCGGGGAGCGGGGGGAGCCGGAGCTGACCGCCTGGGCGCGGGCCGGAGCCTGCCGAGGTGTCCAGCCTATGTCCTCTTGCATGAAGTTCGTCATAGGAGAGAGTTCCAGTGTTCCTGTTAATCCAGGTCACGCGTTGCTATCTGGTGGGACCGTAGGCGCCGTACCACCGAGACTCCCCTCCGCGCAGAGCTGCAGATGGTCCAGTCCAGAGGCGAAGCCGGCCGTGGGCCCCTGCGCAGGCTCCCGGAGCGGAGGGCGACCAGTCCACGCATGCGCAGAGGCGCAGCTTGGGGGCGGGAGCCGCGGAGCCCCTTCCCCGAGTCGGTGGAGGTGAGTGGGGGCGAGGAGGGGCGTGTCCCGGGTCCGGACGGACCCTACGCTGTAACAGAGCCTGCACCCCCTCACCTCCCCGGGTTACGCTGCAGTCCATCGACCTGGATCGTTCTCAAGCCAGGGATCCCCGGAGCTCTGGTTTAGCGTTCACGTATAAAATTCCCACTTTGTTTAGTCGTTCCAGCAGCCCATCGCCATTGTCTGCAAGTCTTTCTCTTCTACTGGACCTTGCAGTTTCAAATTAGCGAGTATTTTGCCAGGATTCTCTCCGCTGTCATCAGTGTCCTCAGCACCTGGCACATAGCTCCTTCCCAATGAGCTATGGAGCTTGGTCTTGCGGACACTTGGTTCTGCTCAGTCCAGAGTCACACTAGGTACGTACTCCAGATTCTGTTTCATGTGCATAAGTCCTAGGAGAAGACTTCTTGAGATGATGCAGACCATGACACTCTAGCTGGGAAAACGGTGTGTCTGCAGTATATAATCTGCTGAGGATAAAATTAAATGGCCTTATTGTGCCCTAGCCCTAACCATTTTGCTTAAACCTCATTATGTCACTTGATTAAATTGTTTAACCTTTAGACCTACATTTTCTCACACAAAAGAAGATTGAATTAGGTGATTGCTAAGAACTTTCCAGCTCTGAAATTCTCTGGTTAGTTAGGAGTAGAATCCAGATTATGTCACAATGTTGCTATTAAACACCACTGACTTACATTTCTCTGCTAATATTAGTGAAATAAGCTGTAAAATTTTTAGCAGCATTAGATTTCAGCAACATTAGGAAGAGCTGTCACTTGCCAGGCATCGTGATGCACACCTGTTAATCCCAGAGACTCAGGAGGCTGAAGCAGGAAATGGCAGGTTGGAGACCAGCCTCAGCAACTTAGCCCCTCTCAAAATAAAAAATAAAAAGGGCTGGAGATGTAGCTTAGTGGTAAAGTGCCTCTGGGCTCACTCAATCCCCAGTACAAAAACAAACAAACAAACAAAAAAGAACTGTCCCTTACTGGGCTTGTAACAACACCCTATTTTCTTCTTTATTACTGAAAATAAGAACTCAACTGATAATACAGCTTTGTTTAGCCTTATTTGTTATCCTTTACAGATCACAGTGAGGAAGAACTCTGGGTACAATGATGAACAGAATGAATGTGATGATGGCTCAGATCTCAAGATCTCGAATGATAAATGCTTCACTGATTCCTAGTGGAGTGAAAACACTTCCATATCTTAGTGGCATTAGAAATAGAATGATATCAACCTGTAAATCCAACAAGAAGATCAGGGAATATTACAGGCTGCTGAATCTGGATGAAGGGTGTTCCGCAGATGATGTTAGGGAATCTTTCCGTGAGCTTGCCAAGAAATACCATCCGGACAGTGGCTCTAGTACTGCCGATTCAGAAACATTTATAAGAATTGAAGAAGCTTATAGGAAAGTGCTCTCCTACGTGGTACAACAATCACATGCCACACAGAATAAAGTTGAAGAAGTAGAAGAAGAAGAAAGATTCAAATATAATACACCCCAACACAGGCATTATTTAAGTTTTGAAGGTGTTGGTTTTGGGACTCCAAGTCAGCGAGAGAAGCAATATAGGCAATTCAGGGCAGATCGTGCAACTGAGCAAGTGATGGAATATCGAAAGCAGAAGCTACAGAGACAGCATTTCATCAATAGTGTAACCATTCAAGATGTGAGACAAAGCAAAGAGCAAAAGATAACTCAGGCAATAGAACGCTTAGTGGAGGACCTCATTCAGGAATCAATGGCAAAAGGAGACTTTGACAATCTTAGTGGGAAAGGGAAACCTCTAAAAAAGTTTTCTGGCTGTTCATATATTGATCCCATGACTCACAACCTGAACAGAATATTGATAGATAATGGATACCAACCAGAATGGATCCTAATGCAAAAGGAAATAAATGATACTATTGAGCAACTCAGAGAGGCAATTTTAGCGTCTAGGAAAAAACTTGGAAATCCCATGACACCAACAGAACAGAAAAAGTGGAACCAAGTCTGTGAACAGTTTCAAGAAAACATCAGAAAACTAAACAAGCGAATTAATGATTTTAATTTAATCGTTCCCATCCTGACCAGGCAAAAAGTCCATTTCAATGCACAGAAAGAAATTATGAGAACCCAGAAAATATATGAGACCCTTATAAAAACACAAGAAGATGCAAATAAAAGCCCAAGGGACATTAATCAGGGAGAGGAAGAGAAAACACCTGGAGTCAAGACAGGTCTTTTAAACTGGATTAATTTGTGGAAATTTATTAAAATATGATCATGTTGCTGTTCACTATCACAGTACCGCTCCAGCTTGTTCACACTTGCACTGGCATCAAACAGAGGCTGAGATATGTTGCTGTCCCATAAAAATCTGAAAATTGTGGGCCTTTGTGCTTCTCAGTCAACTCATCACATCCTTGGTGATGTGTGAGAACACTCTAAACTGAGTCAGAATTGCCAGCCAGCTTGCTCTGTGGATATGGCAAGAAAGAAGAGAACTGACTTCTAAAGGAAACAGTTTAATCCATTTCTGAGTTTAATTGCATCTTCAGGTAAAATGAATTAGAACCGAAACTCAGACTTGGGAATCATTCAGGGTATTCCAAAAGTCTTAGTGCAATTTTTTTTTTTTAAGAGAAAGAGGGACAGTGAGAGAGAGAAAGAGAAAGGGAGAATCAGTTTTATTTAGTTTTTCATCTGGTGTTCATTGCTCTGACACTTAGTGTAAGTGGTGCTGGGGTTCAAACCCACGTTCCTTGTGCTTCCCAGGCAAGCACCGTAACCACTGAGTCACTACTCCAGCCCTGTCTTAGTGCAGTTTTAATTTCTAAGAACTTAAACGCAGTTACCAATTGCCATTTTCAAATACAAGTATTTAAACAACAAAACCTAAATATGCATTATCAAAACACAAAACTAAAGAAATATAATGAAATTTAACAAAACTTCTAAATGGTATATGTTTTTTACAAGTTTGCTGTGTTTATACTCCTGAGCTTATTAAGGCTCAAAAATGTTCTAAAAAATTTTTGGAACACCTTCTTAAATGCTAAGATCAAGAAATTTGCTTCAAAGAGTTTTGTACTCTTCTTATTACAAAAACTTTCTCCATGAGTACTGAATGAAGAAAACACCAGTTAGGTTGTACTTATGCGTGTCTAACTTGATGATCCATTTTGGCTGCAGAACTCAATCACACAAGCTAGTTGATTTAGAAATTCTAGAAATCAACTCCAGTGTCCACTTTTAAAGAGTTTGATTTTTTCTTTATTTTCAGAGATGCTAAAAATCCTTAGCCTCAGCACAAATGTGAGGTTTCTCTGGCTTCATCTCTGATCACAAGTTGAAGTGTCAGGTTTCCATAAATTTACCCGAAGCCTTTCTGTGTCTTAAATCAGATTCCCAGAGGCTGTCAGTGATGTGTAGATCCTACTTATTGGGTTATGCACCCAACTTCCTGTCCTAGGGACCTTTTGATAAATAAAGATATCTAGTTTCATGCATTTGCATCTATGGCAACAAGAGAAGATATTCATGAGGTTGAGTCCTGTCCCTTTCAGGAAATCTGAGTTTTAAAAAAAGTATAGTTAATTACTTTTGCCACAGAAATGGGCACCTAGAAAGAAGGAAAGGTGGTAAAAAGGAGCTGACCTGTCCCCAGAATGCAGTGATATAGATGTGATTCAGAAGTGGTAAATGGTGTGAGAGCTGGGGCTGGAGCAGTGGCTCACTGGTTACAGTGCTTGCCTGGCATGTGCAAGGATACAGGTTCAAACTCCAGCACTACGTATCCAACAGTGTCAGAGCAACGGAAGCCACATGAAAAACTAAATAAAATTGATTCTCTCTTTCCCTCTCTCTCTCTATTCCTCTCTCTTAGAAAAAATGAGAGTGATAAGTAACATAACAAATAAATGTACATCTTCAAAAGGAAATTTGGGGGCTGGAGAGGTGGCTCAGTGGTAGAGTACTTGCCTGGCATTCACAATGACCCAAGTTCAAATCCCAGCACCACATATACAATTAAGTGGCAGAGAAACAAAGGCCTGGTGAAAAGATAAATAAAGTTGATTCTCTCTTTTTCTCTCTTTCTCTTAAAAAGAAAGAAAGAAATTCAGGGCCTTTCTGCTTAGATCATGGGATGTTAATTGGCATAATGTGTGATTTTTTTTCGTTGAGTTATTTGGCTTCTACAATGATACTACTGTAAAATGCAGTTATGAATAGTATAAAGTTTAACTTTATGATAAGAGATGTATTTTAGAAGACTAATTCTGTGAATCTTGTTAAAAATGGGAGTTAGATGTGAGAAGGCTGGTTGCACTACAGCAAACACATGAATGAAGCATTTCCAGTATTGAATGATGGGAAGGTAAGGGTACCAGAAAATTTCTATCCATTATTAATTTCAGCACAGTGCACTTTGTTTGTAAATGTCTATATTAATAAAGTTACTTTAATGATTATTCAGTGGTCCATTGTTGTATAAATAGTAGTAACAATAAACATAGTTTTGAGCTTTTAAGATTTATTTTTTTCTTTTTGTTACTGGGGATTAAACCCAGAAATGGTTTGCCGCTGAGCTACATCCCAAGCTCTTTTTTTTTCTTTTTTTTAAAACAGGGTCTCATATCTCACTAAGTTGCTGAGGCTGATTACTGAGGCTGGCCTCAAACTTTCGATCCTTCTGCCTCAGCCTCCTTAGTCACTGGGATTACAGGTGTGCACCACCATGCCCTGCTAATATCTTTGTTAGTGATATTGAAGTTGACTGTGACATAGATTCTTCATGTTATAGGAAAGATATGTTTTGTTTTGTTGGTGGTACTAGGGATTGAACCCAAAGATGCTTTACCACTGAGCTACACCTCCATCCCTTTTTATTTTTTAAGAAAGGGTCTCACTAAATTGCTGACGCTGGCCTTGAACTTGTGATCCTCCTGCTCAGCCTCCTGAGTCACTGGGATTATATGTACCCCACCAGGCCCACCTGAGGGACAATTCTTTTACATAAAAACAGACTCACTTTTTTAAGTAACCAAATTTCAGACCAGAAAAGGATTTAAGCATATTTGTCAGTTGAATTGGAATTGGACACAGTACAGCATTCCTCTTTTCCTGTTAGTTTCCCTCTTATCGCTGTCAGCTTTTGCATTTATTGGTAATCTGTTGAGGTTTCTGAACTCACTAGCAGACACATATCCAAATCTACCTGGTTCTTGGTGTTTCCGTGACTCCTGTCTCTACACTTCATTCTTCAAAAGCTAAGACCAGGGGGCTGGAGCAGTGGCTCGGTGGTTAAGGCACTTGCTTGGCATGTGCAAGGATGTGGGTTCAAACCCCAGCATCACGTACACAACGAAGTGTTGGACCAATGAAAGCCACATGAAAAATAAAATTGATTCTCTCTTTCCCTCTCTCACTCAATGTCCCTCTCTCTTAAAAAAAAGAAAAAGAAAAGAAAATTAAAAAAAAAGAAAAGAAAAAAAAAAAAGCAAAGCCCAGGGCTCTGGTTCAAGAACCTGAGGCTAGAGTCTCAGAACACTGTGGTTCTGTTTCCGAGATGCTGTGACTGTTTTGCTCTTGTTCTGTTTGCCTGAGTCTTGGCCTCAGTAGCTTTGCTGACTCGTCAAGATTAAAGTTGAGCTGGAGCAGCGGCTCTGTGGTTACGGCTGGCATACATGACGATGTGGGCTCGAATCCCAGCAGCATGTACACAACTGCACAGTGAAATGTTGGAGCAACGAAGGCCACAGTAAAATAACTAAATAAAATTGATTCTCTCTAGCTGTCCCTCTCAAAAAAAAAAAAAAAAAAAAATGAAGACTAAAATTGAAGTCTCCAGAGAGGACAGCTACAATCCTCTTTCTGTTCTGGTCCTGGGGACCAGACTTGGGGGCCCCTTGACCTTGTCTCTCTTCTTGGGCACATTACTCCCTGACACACTTCCTGGCCACATGTACCTGGGTCCTCCTCGCTGGGCCTGCACTTGGGACATTTGAGTATGGCGCTCGACCAGCATCGCCTTCCCTTTTGCTCATTTAATGCAGTTATCGAAGTTGTGAAAGGGAATCCATCGTTCTCCCGTCTGAATTCTCAGAAGTCTGTAATTGAGGAGGGTAAATGGACCCCTCAGCCTCCAATGTAGCACTTGGATACCGACTTTGCTCAGTTGTTATTGCTGCCGCCACCACCTTGGATACAGGAAGGGACACTGTGCCTCCTCTATACCTCTGGCCTAAGGACAGGCCCACAGAAGTCATAATTCTCCCTACCTGGCTGAGGCCAAACTGGAGCCTTTAAATGCTGCTTTTCTCTAGGCTCAGGAAGACATGGGCAGGGAGGGCAGGCCCCAGGATGGGACATCCTTACCCTGGTCCTCTCCAGTTTGCCTCAGAGGTCAGCTCCCAGCCTTCTGTGAAGTGGCAGAGCCCACTGTCCTCCCATCTCTGAGAAAAGCCCCCAGGTGTCCTGACAGTGCCTCCACCCCGAAACCTGGACCTTAGAAAGTAGGGTCGAGGTACACACGTATTTTTTTTCCTCCTATCAAAACCAACTTCAAAGTTCTGGCTTCCTGTGGGAGGACCCACATCTTCCCCAGATGAGTGACATGTAAGCCACCCCCGCATTCCCTTAAGAGAAGAGGCAGACCTTACCTGTCCTTAATAGCTCAGAAATATCCAAAAATACTCCCAATAATCTTAACATTGATCTGAGAGAGACCTACCCACCTCCAGGTGGAAGGGTCCTACCTGGTGTACACAGGTAAAGTGGACATCTTGAAGATCGTCTAGCAAGAAACAGTTGGTCTGGCAGCAACTTTGCTCTGAAGTTTATGGATGGTTCTCCGTTGTCCCTTGTGGATGAGCCTCCTGCAGGGTCCTTGTCCCTTCAACTCTTCCATTCAGTCACAGTGTATTAATCCACTTGGTATGACTACAATTTAATACCTGAGGAGCATTGACTTTATAAATAAGGGGTTGATTTAGCTAACACTTTTGAAGTTCAAGGCCATGGTCCTGGCATTGGCTCAGCTTTGGAGTGAGGACCCTCTTGTTTTCATCATAGCATGGCAGTGTCCCTGTCACTGAGATTTTATCTGGAAACAGATTTTATCTGGGAGGGAGAGATTTTATCTGGAAACAGGAAGGCAGAGAGATACTGGGTGGGGACGGACTCAGGCTTTCATAATAACCCTCCTGCCAGAACTAACCAGGGTCACATGAGAAATTGAGAAATAGATGAATCCCTTCCTCAAGCACACCCTCAGTTAACCTAAGGACCTCCCACTAGGCCTTGCCTCTTAAAGGTTCCGAACCACCGCCTAATAGTGCCACCCTGGGGACCAAGAAGCCAACACGTGCAACTCTGGGGGATACCCTGAAACCGTATACAAACCACAGCGCACAGTCAATACCATAATTTGCCTATATGAGCCTCAAAATGCTCTGAATTTTGCTTAAATGATGTGGTGGACGGTTGTTCACTTTTGTCTACCTGTTGTCTTTCAAATGGCCCATTTTTTTGGTGGCATGCATCATTCATCCGGGAAGGATGTGGTTCCTTCCAACAGGAAGCCAGACCTATGAAGGTGAACTTAGCAAGAGATTAAATCCCTAATTTTCTTAAATATATTTGGAAATGAGTAATGGACCTAGGCCTCTGCCCAAGACCTTGTTCTCAGGAGACTCAAGCTGGAATGAGATGTGACAGGCAACAAACTGGTTCTCTGTGATTCCACTCCACTGGTGCAGGAAGGTGGTGGCTGCCAGGTAGAGTTCCTGGCACAGAGAGGCATCAGTTCTAGTTACAGTGGCAGCCAAGTTCAAGGCTTCAAGAGTGGGGTTACCCTGGGCATGGTGGTGCACACCTGTAATCCCAACCAGCTTGGGAGGCTGAGGCAGGAGGATCACAAATTCAAAGCCAACCTCAGCAACTTAATGAGGCTCTAAGCAATTTAACGAGACCCGGCTTCAAAATAAAAAAAAAAAAAAGGGCTGGGGATGTGGCTCAGTGGTTAAGCGTCCCTGGGTTCAATCCCCAGTACCAAAAACAAAGCTTCTCACCTGGCCAGTTCTTCAGTGTGGTTTCGAGCACTCTTTCTGTTACAGTGGGGACTGCGTTTTGGGACTCACAACTGTGACTGATGGATGATATCAGGAGACTCTCGTGGTGTTGGCATAAGCAGGAGCTGTAACTGGATTGTAGTCATGAAGCACAGGAGATGTGGCCAGGATTTCAGCTCTGCCATTCTGTAGCATGTGCTTCTGGACAGATTTCTGAACTTCACCGACACAGAGATTTCTCATCAGAGGAATAAGATCAGTTTCATGAAGGTTAGGGAGACATTCTATGTAAAGAATCCAGCGTGGTTTCTCAAGCATAATAAACACTCCAGCCTAAATATGAAATGATATGTGTTCTTGTGCTGATATAATAATCAATGAAAGTTATTTTGGGGGGGGTTGTTTTGTTTTGTTTTGTTTTTGGTGCTGAGGATTGAACCCAGGGGCCCTTAGCCATTGAGCCACATCCCTAGCCCTTTTTATATTTTATTTTGAGGCAGGGTCTCATTAAGTTGCTTAGGGCCTCACTAAGCTGCTGAGGCTGACATTGATCTTGCAATCCTCCTGCCTCAGCCTCTTGAATCGCTGGAATTACCGGCATGAACCACTGTACCCATCCAAAAGTTCTTATTTTTTTTTTTTTTTAAGAGGGAGAGATTTTTTATTTTGGAAAAAATCATTCTGAAAATGTACATATGTGTGTGTATGTATATATATACGTATGTATAGTTGAGATGAAACATATACATATATATTACTTGTTCTATTACACACACACACACACATGTTCAATCAATGTAAAAGGAAAGCCATGACCAAATCCGTTCCTCTTGTACGCTAGACTCCCCCATCCAGACCTATGAAGTCCACTTCCTAGATCCAACTGACAAGAGCAATATCTTGTATATCTGTATTAGTTTTCTATCACTGCTGCAAGTCAATACAAACTTAGTAGCTAAAACAAGACACATTTAATATTTTACACTTCAGAAGCTCCTAGTGAATTTTTTAAAAAAATATGGATTGTTTTAAGAAAAAAAAATTATTTTTAAAGAGAGAGGGACAGTGAGAGAGAGAGAAAGAGAGAACCAACTTTATTTAGTTTTTCATGTGACTTTCATTGCTCTGACACTTTGTTGTGTTTGTGGTGCTGGGGTTCGAACTCGCGTCCTCGACATGCCAGGCAAGTGCCATAACTGCTGAGCCAGCACTCGAGCCCCTTTAAGAAAATTTTTGAACGACAAATATATACAGATTTTTTTCTTTAAAAATAAAAGTTTGTGGGGCTGGAGTAGTGACTCAGCGATTAAGGCACTTGTACAGCAAGTGCAAGGACACAGGTTCGAACCCCAGCACCACGTACACAATGAGGTCTCGGAGCAATAAAAGCCACATGAAAAAAAACTAAATGAAAATTATTTCTCTCTCTCTCTCTCTGTCCCTCTCTCTAAAAAAACAATAAAATAAAAGCTTGCCCAAGATCATTCAGATATAGTACTCAGTATAGCGCCATGTGGCTGCCCCTGTGGGCCAGAGGTAAAGGATTCTCACAGATTCTCCCCAAGTACAGTGCTGCTCCCTCCCCCATCCTGATGGCTTTCTGTTAAGGTGAAGTCCTTTCGCAGGAAAGAGTGCCATGCATACTGCTGACCCGGCCTAGAGGGGGCACTCACAGGCCAACACTGCTCTGAGTCACATTGTCAACCGGAAGAACCGCCCAGCTGTGGAAGCTGGGAAGCTACCTAGTTTTTCAAGTTGTTTTGTTCCTTTAGATGGATCTTTTCAGATAAGCTTCTTATGAATCCTTTTCTTTTTCTTTCTTTTTAGGTTTTTAAAGAATGAGAGGGCAGTGAGAGAGAGAAAGAGAGAATCCATTCTACTTAGTTTTTCACGTGGCTTTCATTGCCCTGACACTTAGCTGTGTATGTGGTGCTGGGATTTGAACCCTCAAACTCATGCATGCCAGGCAAGTGCTGTAACCGCCAAGCCACCACTCCAGTCCCCTGAATCCTTTCCCTGAGGAAAACAACCAAGCGTTTGTTGGTAGTGATTTTTATAGTAAGAGATGAGCTGAACACTAGCTAAGCTACTTGGTCACCATCAAGAGGATAGGCTCACAAATGCCAAAGTCTTTGTGTCTTGTATCCTGCTAGGAACTAGCTCCACGGTTGGACGCGGCTGCACAGGACAATGGAACAGCAGAGTTTGCCAAGTATTTGTTCTGTCACTAAGTGATCATTTGAAAGAACACACACTTTTTTTTTCCCCGTGGAACATACTTTCTAAAAAAGAAATTGGGAGGCTTGCATAATTTAAGGTCAAATATTGAACGTTTGCTCCTTAAACTATAGCTGTCATTGTCCTTACAAAGCAGAGCCTCTTGTTTACATGACTGTGATTCACAGTGCCCTTTGCAGATCAAGAGGTCCTCTTCTCTGGCTTGGCATTACCTGTCAGACAAAGACTCAGACTTTGGCGCTTCAGGTCATCCAGAAGCGTCCAGTGTTCATGGTTATCCACCATGGCTCTGAGCATGTCTGCTGTGTAGTAGTCGATGAAGGAACCTGGGACATGGGGATGCTGCAGGTCCAAGGGGCAGCATGGTTTGGCCACAGTGATAGAGATTAGGAGAGATAGTAAGATGGCTAGGTACTCAGGACCAGGGGCCCCATTCAACCGCACCTAGAAGCTAACTGGAAAGAGATTAACAGGCAAGCTCAGGGCCTTCAAATGCAAAAGACTGTGAGGCTCACTGGCCAGAGCAATGTTTTTGCCCCAGAAGCCAGAAAACTGAGAAGTGGGGGTGGACACAGATGGGAACTACGAAAGATTTGCTGTCTGTTTGGGGTAGATTTTAACCAATGGTTTTGGTGCTTAGTTTCAATGTCTGTTTTACACAGAGTTTAACCAATGATGTTGGTGCTTTTCTCAATGCCTGCTTTACCTGAATCTTAATCAAGGCTCAAACCCAAACCAATACAAACCCCATTCTAGCACATGTAAGACGGTGTCCTGCTCCCAGGTGCCCCTCCACCTTGAGGAGATTCTGCTCTCCCTCCTTAAATAAATCCTGCTCCTTTTGCTCTTCCCTTCCGTGATTGTCTGTGGATTTTATTCTTCAAATTTGCAAGACAAGAACCCAGAAGAGGATTGGCGCTGAATTCCAGGGGTGAATTTCCACACCAAGAGCTGCAACACACCACTCAACAATAGTAGGGAGTGCGGGTGGGGGATCCAGCTCTTAGCTGGGGAGCTGCTAACACTATTTTGGCTGTCGAGATCTGCAGCCAGCCCAATTTCCCAGTTTTATTTTTATTTTTATTTTTTTAAGAGAGAGGGACAGTGAGAGAAAGACAGATCTTTTTTTTTTTTTTTTTTTTTTTAAGAGAGAGGGACAGTGAGAAAGACAGAGAGAGAAACAACTTTATGTAGTTTTTCACATGGCCTTAGTTGCTCCAACACTCAGTTGTGTACATGGTGCTGGGGTTTGAACTCGGGTCCTCGTGCGTGCCAGACAAGCGCCGAAACCGCTGAGCCACCGCTCCAGCCCCAGAATCAATTTTTATTTAGTTTCTCATGTGGCTTTTGTTGCTCATAAACTTGGTTGTGTACATGGTGCTGGGGTTCGAACCTGCGTACTTGTGCATGCCAGGCAAGTGCCATAACTGCTGAGCCACCACTCCAGCCCCAAATTCCCAGTTTTAACTGGGAATAGCTGCAAATATTAGAAATGGGCTACTTGGCCACAGGAATTTGCAGTCAGGCCAAACACTATTCACCAGCAGAGAATCCAGCCTCATCCCCATGCTCCCCCCCTCCCTGCCCCCATCATTTTGGTTCCCTGATTGGGAAACTTATTTGGAAGGGTGAGCAAAAGGGACAATTGCTCTATCTTTTTGCTTTTCGTCCAGGAGTCCTATACTCCATTTTGTACAAGATATTGAGACGGATTCGGAGAGACAGTGAAACGGCTGGGTAGTCAGGACAGAAGGCCCCAATCCAAGAGCTAGCTGGTAGAGGCAGAGAGTGATTGACAGGGCGTGCTCAGGGCCTTCAGATGCAAAAAGACCTGGAGGCTCACCTTTGTCCCAACTAAGATGGGGGTGGTCACAGGTGGATACTAGGAAGTATTTGCCACCTTTTGTTTTAACCAATGGTGCTCTTGACCAGTTTCAATGCCTGCTTTACATAGATTTTAACCAATGGGGTTGATGCATTTCTCAATGTCTGCTTTGCATGAATGATAATTATGCTCAAACCCAAAATCTATATAACCTCTGGCCTAACCTCCATTAGACGGTGTCCTCCTTCCAGGTACCCCTCCGCTTTGCGGAGTCTCTGCTCTTCTTCCTAAATAAATCCTACTCCTTTTACTCCTCCTTCCATGGTTGTCCGTGGATTTTATTCTTCAAATTCATGAGACAAGAACCCAGAAGATTGGCGCCAAATTCCCGGGATAAATTTCCACCACACCAAGAGCTGCAACACCCAGCTTTTAGCTGGAGAGCTGCTAACACTATTTCGGCTGCAGATACCTGCAGCCAGCCCAAATTCCCAGTTTTAGCTGGGAATGGCTGCAAACACTAGAAGCGGGCTGTTTTGGCTGCTAGAGTGTGTAGAGGTCCAGACTCCATTCGCCAGTGGGAGCAGAGAGAATCCGCCTCATCTCAAAAACCCCGCATCAGTATCTCTTTCAAAAATACTGGGACCCTGCCAGCCAATTAAAAGTGACTAGCATGTAAGAGAAATGCAAATCAAAACTGCAATGAGATACCACCTTATTCCTGTTAGAGTGGCAAAAATGAAAAATTCTAATAATAACAGATGCTGGAGGGGCTGTGGGAAAAGAGGAACACTGTCACACTGCTGGTGGGACTGCAAACTGGTTCAGCCACTATGGAAAGCAGTGTGGAGAATCCTCAAAAAATTAAGGATGGAACCACCTTATGATCCAGCTATCCCACTCCTGGGTATTTTCCCAAAAGAGTTAGAATCAGCATATTATAGTGATGTGGCTTCCTTAATGTTTATAGCAGTTCAATTTACTATAGCTAGACTATGGAACCAACCCAGATGCCCCTCACTCGATGAGTGGATACAAAAACTTTGGTATATATATACTATGGAATACTACTCGGCCATTAGAGAAAACGATATTATGGCTTTTGATATCAAATGGATGGAGATAGAAAGAATTATACTAGGTGAAGTATCCCAATCTCAGAGACTCAAGGGCTGAATGGTTTCTCTCATCTGTGGAAGCTAGAATAAATGGGGAAGCAGTAGGATAGACGGCTAAGCTAACAATAACTTCAAATTGTATGATTCTCAACGCAATAGGGGGATGGCTCCCTAGGATACTTGGAGGCGTAGGGAGGGGGATGGGAGGGAGGGTGTAGGAAGAGCTCCTAGGAGACTGGAGGGTGGGAATAGGGGGGAATCATCTCAGAAGGAGATTGCTGTCATCCACAAGATATCCATTTAACTCAGGAGTTCTTCTGGGGGAAACAGCAACAGGGGAAATCCAAGCTGGGCATCCATGATTTGGCATTAGCCCTGGATAACTAAGTATATATACATTGGTTCTTGATTGTTTGATAATGTTTCCCCCTCAATTATAACTCCATATTCATCTAATAAAAAAAAAAGTGATTATTGTGGCTACTGGGACTTGAGACCCAGAGTAAAGGCCTTGCTGGAGTGAGACATCAATCCCTCTCTGCCTAGGCGGAGAGAAGGTTGGTTTGATCTTGCTTCAGTTTCCTTTCACGGAAATCCATTTGATGGAGAACCTGAGGCCTCTCCTAGAAGCATCCTAATTCTCTGGATGGGGCTACCCCGCAGTGTGAACACAAGGTCTCTAGAGATGGCCAAAGGCCAATTGATCACACATAGAAACTCCATCTCCACTTTAATCTCCTTTCATGGCTTCTCACTCCATGGTGGAGGCAGGGCCTCACTCGGATTGCTCCTTAGATTACAGGCTGAGGTGACTTCTCAGTGTGATCTGACAATTCCAAGGCAGAGCCTGGTCCGCCAATCTACCAGTGTGTGAGCGAGATGCCACTTTGTCTTTCTCTATCTTCTTTGTAGAGACCTTCCCCAGGGAAATGAAGCTTAATCTCAGATTTGATTCCTCTGACTGTCAATTTTGTCGGTTTCTGCTTCATCAGACTATAGGAAAAATATTCTTGTTCTCCTAGGAAGAATAATGAGTCTCCAGGTTTCTAACCCTGCCAGATTCCCTAGAAAGAAACTCATGCTTGTTTTAATTGCTCTTAGATACTTTGTCCATTCTCCCTCCGCACCTACTAGGTCAGATTTTGGGTTTATTATAACGGGGACATCAGTTCTGGGTCTATAAATTTGATTCCTTTAATGCAACAACTAGGAAAGGACTTTGACCTTAATTGAGTCAGATGGCAAATGTAGTCATCAGGAAAGACTTAAAACTTGTCCAAAGGGGCTAGAGTGGTGGCTCAGCAGTTGTGGTGCTTGCCTGGCACACGCGAGGATGTGGGTTCAAATCTCAGCACCACATACACAATGAAGTGTCAGAGCAACAAAAACCAGATGAAAAACTAAATAAAATTGATTCTCTCTCTTTCTCTCTCTCAAAAATAAATAAATAAATAAACAGATAAATAAATAAATAAATAAATAAAATCTTGTCCAGGGCACATAGTTCTCAGGAACATGTCTTTTTCCCTTAAAACAATAGCCGCGGAAGCTGTTGGCCTTTGAGATTGCTCAACGCATTTGCCAGTGCTTCCATTCATGAGGGTAAATTTGATACAGACAAAAAAATTTCCCTTTAAGAGGGGAAGAACACAAGGGATTCTGGGGTCATGCATTGGTAAGGAACAACTAAACCCTCCCTGGCCAAATCCTAGTCAGGTTTCAATACATGGTCGCCAACATTTTGAGGATCACAGGAGATAAAGGAAACTTTGAGAGAGAGGACTTTGAGGCATGTGCCAGTAAGGCGTGACTAATCCGACCGACTCAAGAGTCCTAGTCAGGCCTCAAGTTGGTCACCAACCACTTTGAGGTTCACAGGTGATCGAGGGACGCCTTGATCTGGTTACACAAATGGAGAGATGCTAAGAGATGCCTTCTTCCTGCCTTGACTTTCAGATGGGTAACACTCCATATGGCACAAGCACTCAAACTTGGATTCCTTTGCCACCCAAACCCTGAAGAAAAATGCTGAATATTTTCTGTACTCAATCAATATGAGTCAGAGGACAGGGAGAGATGACAAACTATAACCCCATCTTACTTGCATGAGCAATTGCCCAAACTGGTTCCAGACCAGAGGAAAAAAGTGTCACTTTTAAGTCCAAACTGCTATGGCAACTTTCCATACTCTGAGGTTCCATTTCTAAGTGTCAGAAAGGGGAAACCAAAGGGGTGTGGAAGGCCCAGCTGCTCCAGGTTCCAAGCCTTTAGAGTTGCTTAAGAGGGGTGCATTCCTGCACTTTTGCAGCAGGGACTCAGCTTCAGGAAGCTGACTTGGAAGGCCCAGGAATATCAGACACTTAATTTTTTTTTTTTTTAAAGAAAGAAGGGATAGTGAGAGAGAGAGAAAGAGAGAGAGAGAGAGAAGCAATTTTCATTTAGTTTTTCATGTGATTTTCATTCCTCAGATACTTCGTTGTGTATGTGGTGCTGGGATTTGAACTCAGGTACTTGCGCATGCCAGGCAAGTGATGTAACCACCGAGCCACTGCTCCAGCCCCTCAAACACTTCATTCTTGCCGAGTTTTCTCTTCTTCAGGTGAACACAAGGAAGATGGAACGTTCACATAAGTCAAAGTTTTCTTTTCTAAAATAAATAAACTTTCCTGAGGATTTCACAGACTCCCACATTCTTTCAACATCTGGGAAAACTAATCTTAAAGTGCACTCTGGTCTACCAAAGATGTTTACTTGCTCCTTTACTAGAGTAAATATGGCCATTTCATTTTTTGGGGGGAAAACTTCATTTTTTTGAGTTCAATTTCACTGGTAATTCCCCTATCATTTAGTGCACCCAAATATGTTTTTCAATCTTGTTTTGTCTAAGTAGAGTTTTAATCCTGGTTTTTGACTGCTGTCTTTATTCAAAGGTCAATTATTCAAAGAAAGCCTCAAAAATCTTTCCTGTTGAGTTTGTTTGTTTGTTTGTTTGTTTTGTTTTAAAGAGAGAAGGACAATTAGAGAAAGAAAAAGAGAATCAGTTTTATTTAGTTTTTCATGTGATTTTCATTGCTCTAACACTTTGCTGTGTACATGGTGCTGGGGTTTGAACCCATGTCCCTGCTCATGCAAGGCAAGCACCTTAGCCACTGAACCATCACTCCAGCCCCCCTGTTGGTTTTTTGTATGTGTGTACATACCTGTACTGTATGCTTATGCACATGTGTGTTGTATGTTGTGTCAACATGGTACCAAGTTGGCTTATGAATGAGTGCTCATAAACTAAATTTATATAAATGGATCTAAATGACTTTCACTTCATGTGACTCAAACATTCAAAAAGATGTTCAGTTTAAATTGGTTAAACAAAATAGTAAGGATGTTTTTGAAATTACTAACCCACATTTTTTTCTACCCACATTTTTTTCTAGGTGATCAATCAATGGCGTGATTTCTATAGATGTTAAAATTCATTGCGTCTAGGATTTTTCTTCAACAGGGAAGAAATGGCTTGTGTTGGTCATGTACACTTGTCTGATGACATAAATGGGATTAATCTTCATGCATGCTTGCTAAGAGACATTTGATTGCTGCTACTAACCATGAGTTCAGGGGCTTGGCTTCTTGGATTTTATAGGGTAATATATATTTGGGTCTATTAAATGTGTTATAAGTTGTTGGTAAATGGGAATTTTTTTATTTGTTCAACATGGTCTCACATATTGGAGGGAGTCGTTGTTACACATTCATGAACACATGGATATTGACAGAGCAAGCCAAGGCTGATGCCAGTTCATGATCTCCCCACTTTGAGTTCTCCCTGATCCCATGTCTCCCCTACTCTACCCCCGTGTTAGTTGGGGTTCTCATGGACATTGAGGATTCCCAACTGGATTGATAACCCCCCTACTCCCTCCCTCCAGCTGCCTTGATAACCCCCCTAGAA